>PITA01008688.1:0-30503 GCA_004023965.1 Spilogale gracilis | reverse complement strand
CCTCCTCAGGTTTCTAGCGGTCCCAGAGTCCCCATTCAGTGGTGACAAGGGCCCCGTTGGAGCTGTGGTGTGTAGTATGAGGCCCCTGGGCTCCCAGCATCCTTGAACTTGGTTCATGGAGGGAAGAAGGGCCTGTGTGGTTTTGGTCTCAGACCACATTTCCTGCACGCGGCTCCTCTTACCAATGAGAAAGCATTTGCAGCATCTTTAATGCTCATTTACCAATCCCTTTGGCGCCAGTTTAGCAAATCCATATTTGAAGCTCTCCGCGCTGTGGAGCAGGGTTCGCCATTGTGTTACTTCCAACACCAGCCCCTAGGGTGTAGGTTAAAGTTAACTAGCACACCCACACTCACGCAGCAGTTTCTGCCGAAGCTTGCTTCTAAGGATGGTCACAGACCTGTGACAAAGGCTTATGATAGGTTTCGCCTCAGCCACTGCCCTTCCCTCCTGGGCTTTGGAAACTGGCTTCTCAGTAACTAGTCTTATCCCCTTGGGTTGGTCACAGACCCAGCTAGAAGCTGGGTGTGGTGGACAGAAGGGGTGCTGGGAAGGCAGTAAGGAAGGACAGGCTGTGACAGAAAGGACGCTGGTCTCAATTGGGAGCCCCAGGCTGCCCTCATTTGCTGTATAGGATTGGAAGGCCCTTTGCCTCTTGAGAGTCGGGCTCATCTCTCCTCTGAGCAAGTAGGCTGGGCTTGTCCTGACTTTCCTTGGAAACTGTGGCTGTGCACTGCCCACAGGATCATTGCCCAGCAGCCGCAGGCCTGTCCTGGGGCCCCGTCATTCCGGGACAGCCCCGTACCAGCCAGCAGACGAGTCCCTTTGGCTCCCCTCTATCTGCTGTTGCCCAGAGGTCAGAACCCCAGATCCTCCCTCCAGCTCCAGCACCCATGAAGGCAAGCTGCCAGTGCCCCAGCCCCCCAGCTCCAAGGCCTCTTTCAGCTCCCATTACCCTCCCACCCTCTCCAAAGTCACTTCCATTCAAAGTTCTCTTCCCTTTAGTGGAAACACTGGTATATCCATTCCAGACTTCTCACCGGGATGGTGGGGTGTTCAGTAGAAATTGTGAAGGAACATGTGTTCATGAGACTGTGGGCATTGAATGCCAGGTTCCCCATGGGCCTCGCAGATATCCAGGAGGAGAGAATGGAGGGGAAATTTGCTGGAGTGGGATGGGTGGACGCTGAGCTGCCCATCGAAGATGCAGGGGCTGGGCACGCAGAAGGAAGAAGGTGTGAGGGCAGCCCCGTGGAAGGAACAGGGGCCAAAGATGCAAAAGCTAAAAGAAGAGTAGTGAATCTGGGGGTGGGGAAAATGTGGGTACCTAGCCTCCGGAGATGGCCCAGTCTGTCCTCTTCCAAAGAAGCACACCCATTTCTCTAGGACTTCTGTCACCTTCCTTCTTTTCCTTCCTCCCTCCTCCCTCTCTCTCTTTTTACTTCTCTGCTTTCCACTTTTCTTCCTCAAATATTAGTGCCCATCGTGTCCCAGCCACTGTTCTGGTCATGGGCTGCATGCCCCGGTCTTTGTGCACAGAGATATAGGGAAGCAAGGGAGGAAGATATTGAACTACCCACTCTACAAATAATAAGTTACAGGGGAGTGAGTGCCATGGAGGGAACTCTCAGGGAGGGCTAACAGGGAGGGGGTTCTCTGCGAGGAGCTGGGGAGGACAGCGGTGGATGAAATGTTTAGAAGACATAGCTATAGGAATTCCTCCTATGTAGAGGTGGCACTCACTGCTTTAGCTCTTGACTCTGGGCTTGGATCTCTATGTGCTTTGGTCAATGGACATTAGCAAATGTGACATAAGCAGAGGCTTAAGGAGACCTTGGGCATTGAGACTGGCCCTCTTTGATGGACCTTGGAATCCCAAGTTCATGATGTGACAAGCCCAACTGACCCACTGGAGAGGCCACATGGAGGAGGGCTGAGGTGCCCCCACCCACGCTGGGCCGGCGTTACACCTGTGAGCCTACCCTAGAGCCACTGGGCCCAGCCAAGTGCAGAGACGCGAGCAGACCCAGATGAGACTCACACAGACCACCCCCCCACCAAGATGGCAACCACAGCGTCAGCAGCTGATTAACGACTTGCTATAAGTCACTACATTTCCGGGTAGTTTGTTACACAGCCAAGACTGACTGCTAAGGACAGGAAAAGGATCCCCCCACGAAGGAAGATCAGAGCTAGATCTAAACCATGGGTAGGAGTTCACCAGAGAAAGGCTAAGAGGGGTAGAGAATTCCAGGTACAGCAAAGAGCATGTGTCTTTTGGCACGAGGCAGAACTGTGCTTTTGTTTTGTAACAGTTTATTAAACATAACAAGAAAGGTGCACAAATTGGTAGACTGTCCATGTAACGAGTCAACACAGTGTAACTAAACCCATAGAAGAAACAAGAGGATCAGCATCCCAGAGGAACCCCTTCTGCCTTTTCCCAGTAGAGTTCTGAACTCCACAGATTGCTCTTGAACTTTGTACCGGGGGGGCACATTCTTCTGTGCCTGGCTACTGTTCCACATCAAGGTTCTGAGACTCATCTGTGTTGTTCTTTCAGCCTCGTTGATGAATTCCGTTATTCATTCACTCTCCTCCTGGTCGACATTTGGGTTATTTTAGCTATTCAGGGGAAAGCTGCCACGAATGATTTTGGAGACATATTTTGAGCGATCTGTGTGCATGTGTTCAGTATAGACCAGTAATGGAGTTGAGCAATTCTTTTGAGGTGGAGTGCGAGGGGCAGGGTTGCTTTAAAGGAGGAGCGAGACCCCGCGGGGCGCTATGGGCATAAGAAAGTGAACATCGGACACTAGCTACAAGCATGGATTTGCGGAGAGCACGTAAAATTAACAGGACCTGCTGCTGGCTTGGATAAGACCTTTGTCCTGTGTCCTTTGCAACCTGCATGCCCACAGCCATTCCCATCTCCTGAAATACTTTTCCAGGAGAGCTGCACTGAGGGATCTTTACAAAGCTGCCATTTCATTTGCACAAGGGTGGGAAGTGGAAATGCCTGCGAGCATTTCACATAAACCTAAGCGTCATCCTTGCAGAGGGCAAAGGAGAGTGCGGTTTTGTTCCTGACCTACTAGGAAAACATGCTCCTCTTGGTCCTGTTTCCTTGAGGCCACCAAATTGGGTGCACAATTTTTTTTTTTTTTTTTTTTTACAGTGACTCTCTAACATGAACGGTTCCACTTAGTGACCTGGGCTCGTTTCCAAAAGGTCAATATTTGCTAACATGGAGCAGAAAGCTTGACTTGATCTCTGCCTAATGTTTGGGGTCAAGTCCCTTCCCTGTTAACCTTCGACCTGTGTGACCTTGGGATATTACTGAACTTCTTTTTATCCTTAGTTTCCATCAGTAAAGAGGGTGATAGGATTAAATGAGATAATGCAAAGCACTTGACACAACCTTTGGCAAATCGCAAGCTCTCAGCAACTTCAGTTAACTGCAGGGTGGGGAAGAGACACACAGTAACTTTGTTGAGATCCGCTTGGCTGGTGCTGGGAACGCCGCTGGTCCGGGGATATTATTTGCACCAAGCTTTGGCTTTTAAATCCCCCTTCTTGGGATTATCATCAACAAAGTTTGCTTTGGATTCCAAAATGTTTAAAAAAATTACATGTATTTCTGCAGCATTGTTGCAAACAATGATGCGGGGTGTTTCTGCTCTGTCCATAACCATCCCTTCTCTCCTCTCATCTTCACATGGCCAACATCTTATGTTCCATTTGCTTTACTGGAAAATATGCTGTCCTTAAATAGTGTTCTAATGCCTGCAAAAAAAAAAAAATTAGCAACACTGTCTCCAGGGAAGCAGCCTTTGACTATTCAAACCTGGAAGAAATGAAGGGTTTTATTTGTGGAAATTGGGACATCCGGTGCTGTCTACTTAGGGAAGCAGGTTTTTTTTTTTTTTTTTTAAACCACCCATCAACACCTACTCATAACTAAAAAAATTAATAAAATCCCAGAGAACACATTAATATTTTATATTATAGGTAATCTCCCAAGTTCAGGGGCAATTTTTCTTCTGAGTGTGGTTCATTTCATGCCATAGAAATGATCTGAAATGATCTGAATCTTACTGAAGAATCTTACTGAAAAATCTTACTGAAGCATCTCTTCGATGTGTATCTTGGATCTCACAACAATCCTGCCCAGGTAGGGACTCTGGAACCCATCTTAGCACAGAGGCCCAGAGAAGTCACGAGCTTGCCTGAGGTCACACAGCTCAGACCATGACTACCTGCCGGCTATCCACCACCCCACACACCTTCCCTCCATTTTGCTTGAGCCTGATTGCTCCCGATTCTCAGCATTCTCTCTGCCACCAGCCTCTGCATCATGCCCTTTGCGATTCCTGGGGGCAGGGAGCAATCAGGTGGGGAATAGAAAAGTGGGGAATATTTAGCAGAAAAAAATAAGCAAATGAGTAGACACCTGGCATTCCTAAGCACAGAGGAGACCCTCTTCTGGGGAGCCTGGGCCTCGAAAATTTTTAAGAATTACTGCTTGGTGGAGTTTCATATAATTTGTTCCCTCATGCTCACCGCTAACCCCTGCTGAGCACCTACTATGTGTCCCGCGCACAGACGGCCACTACACTATTCTGTGCCTTCCGTGGGGCAGTGCTGTCACCTGCACCGCCTGATCAGCTGGAGAACCTGCTTTCCCAGCCATGGCCACCTCACACCTGCCTCACTGAGCTCCTGCCCACACCTCTGACCCTCGCTCCACACCACAACAAAAGGGACAAGCTGACTCCTTTAAGTCCTCCAAAGGCTCCTCTTCCAATAAAGTCCAAATCCCTGAGCAGGGACAGCCCCAACCTCGCAGACAGATTCTGGGTCTTGCCCATGGTTGGGTCCTGGCACAGGGCCAGGCCATGGGTAGATATTCAACCAACGTTTATTAAGTGAATAAATGAGACTGGGGGTGTTCACACTACAGGGCAGCCTTGTGACGTCATAATGCAGACCTCACTGACTCCCCTCCCCCCAGTCCAGGAAGTGGTCTGGGTTTTTTGAAGAATTATCCTTGGTGAATCTAGCTAGGATCCACTACAGCCTCTTTTTTTAAAGTCTTTTTTTTTTTTTAAGATTTTATTTATTTGGGGGTGCCTGAGTGGCTCAGTTGGTTAAGTGACTGCCTTCAGCTCAGGTCATGATCCCGGAGACCCAGGATCGAGCCCTGCATCGGGGCTCCCTGCTTGGCGAGAAGTCTGTTTCTCCCTCTCTCACTCCCCCTGCTTGTGTTCCCTCTAGCTGTGTTTCTCTCTGTCAGAAAAAGATTTTATTTATTTGACAGAGAGAAATACAGCCAGAGAGGGAGCATAAGCAGCTGGAGGGAGAGGAGAAGCAGGCTTTCTGCTGAGCAGGAGCCCGATGCAGGGCTTGAACCCAGGATCCTGGAATCATGACCTGAGTCGAAGGCAGGTGCTTAACAACTGAGCCACCCAGGCGCCCCTACTACAGGTTCTTAACTGGATTTAATGAATTCCTCAACAGTTTTTTTTTTTTTTTAAGATTTTATGTATTTATTTGAGAGAGAAAGACAGCGAGAGTGAGCATGAGTGGGGGGCAGAAGGAGAAGGCCTGAACTTACAAAGTTTTAGGCCTGATGTAGGACTCCATCCCGGGACCCTTAAATCATGACTTGACCCAAGGCAGGTGCTTAACCGACTGAGCCACCCAGGTGTCCCTCCCCAACAGTTTTTACATGCTGATGAGCTAAGTCTTTTTTAAAAACGTCAAGTAAACATGACAATACATAAGTACCTACGACTAATACCAAATTGCTAAGTGGTCCACAGTATAAGCCCAGCCGTACTTGAGAGGGATGTGGGCAGACCGAAGGACAGTTCAAAGTCTCTTTTGCCTTACTCTGTGACCTCTGACAGGCGTCTGAGTGGCTTTAAGCCCACCTAAAGATGAGCCTGCTTTGTTGGCCTCATGAGCTTATTGTGAAGACGGGCTGAGTACTGGCCCAAGGGCTGCCCAAGCCTCAAGTGCCATGCACAAATATGCGATCGTGACAATGACCGGAGAAGGCAACTTTCCACTGACTGGGACCCTCATCACACCGCTCTCCTGCAAAGGGCTGGAGGGGTTATCTCAGTTGTCCTTATTCTTTCCCAAAGGGGGTCTGGGATGTGGACATGCAAACCTTCTGTCCAAATCATCTGCCTGAAGTCATCCATCCCCATAAATAGAGCCAAGAAGACGACTGGGCCAGATGTTTTAGAAGTCTCTACATAAGGAGGGATGTTGAACTTGATCTCTGAGTTCCTATCCAGGGATTCTTTGAGATTCTGACTCCACATTCTTTCACTTGGCAGAGGTTAGTTTTAAACAATGGCACAGATTCTAGTGGAATTGGGCAATTTCTAGAAAATCCGTTTCTGGAAACTCCCAGGAAGCCAAGCCTTCAGGCAGAGTACTTTTCCTTCCCGAAAATAAAAGTGTGGAAGAAAAACAGTACTGTTAATTCAGGCAAGAGGGCAAATAGCCTAAATCCCCATGGAAGTCACATGCCCTTCTCCCCCCATTGGATTTCCAGAACCAGGAGGCTGTATATAGCCAAAGAAGGTACAGTGTGGTTTTTGCCCGGGGCCCAGCTTTGCCCATTGCCAGTATGCAAACATTTTTTTGACTGCCTCTCCAGAAGTTTACTTGAGCCCAGGATACGGGGATCAACTGTCATTTGGTCCTCACTTTGTGAGTTCAGGCCTATAAGGCGCCCTTCATTCATCCATCCACTCAATATTGAGACCTCTCTCTGTGTTAGGCACTGTGCTGAGTGCTCAGATAGATTCATGAGACAGCCTTGTTCCCAAGTACTTCAGCTTCTGTGGGAAACCATTCAGTAAGCATAATTATAATGTAACGTGTTAAGATAGGGGTCCATGGGGTATCATGAGCTTGTACTGAATATTATGGGAATTGTAGAAGATGGGCACTCAGCTGGGCTTAGGGGTTTTCCAGGAGGTTCTCTTAAGGCGAGCATGAACTAGCAGTGGTATGCTAGGTAAACGGGAAGTGCACGAAACAGGGGAGGGGAACAGCATTTCAAAGGGAACAGAATGAGTAAAGGCCTTAGAGGTGACCGGCCTGGAGCCAGACCTGTAGTTCCATATCCTGGGAAGAAAAGGATAAAAACCAGGATTGATGGGCAAGGAGTTGGCACAGGGGCCAGTCCGGGAGGCCAGAATTCAGGGAGAATGAAGGAAAGAGGAGTGATACGAACACATTAGCTCAGTGAATATTCGAGTACCTGTTAGGGGCTAGCCTTATGCCTAGTGCCCACTCAGGTTCCTACAACACCTTAAAAACCACCCAAAATTCTCTATGCCTTGGTACAAAGAATTTCTTTGCAGCAACATTTAGTACACAGTTGGTGCTCAATCAATGGTGATCACAGCCCCTCTCTGCCAGGGAGTTGTTATTGCCTACACAATGTTCCTCCAAAGATGCAGTCTTCCATTCACAGGACAGTTGTCTCTGTGTCTTGAAAAAGGACCCATCCCTGCCCCTGACATCAGCATCGCCTTTTTTAAAACCTTCTGCTCCCTGAGACCGCCTCTTGATGGAGAAGGCGGATTTTCTTGGCTCTTTGCTTTGTAAAGAAAATGATTTTCAGCCTCACACCTCTCTCCACAACAATTATGGAAAATACAGTGAAGTGTAGAAATGGGAGATGGCTAACATATGGGCAAAATGAAATGATGCCTGGTCGCTAGCACCCAGCTCCGGAAAACACCAAAGCACCCTTGCTCCCTGGAGTGTGAAATGAACGCGTGCTTTCAGACCCAGTCAGGGAGAAGGCAGCTCTGGCCTCAAGGCCCTGGGGCCTGCCCCTGGGGTACCCAGGAGCCCCCTGCTGGCCCCACTGGCCTCCACTGGCATCTCGATCCACAAGTGAGGAGAGCTTGGAAATACAGGGTCTTGAGAGGTCATAGAACTTGTTGGTTTTCTGCCTGATTATAAAAAATACATGCTCACAGGGGCGCCTGGTGGCTCAGTTGTTAAGCGTCTGCCTTCAGCTCAGGTCATGATCCCAGGGTTCTGGGATCAAGCCCTGCCTTGCTCCTTGCTCAGCGGAAAGCCTGTTTCTCCCTCTCCCACTCCCCCTGCTTGCGTTCCCTCTCTTGCTGTGTCTCTTTCTGTCAAATAAATAAATAAAATCTTTAAAAAAAAATACATGCTCATGGTAGAAACTTGGCAAACAGAACAAGAAAGAAAAAACAATCCAGAGCTTTGCATCTTGATATCATATTCCTGTTTATCCTCTAGTTAAACTTTCCCACTGTTATGGTCAGCTCACTGGGCCACAGTGTCCCATCCCTGATTATGCCCCTGACATCTAGAAACCAGTGGCACACAGGACCCTGCCCAAGTCACTTGCCCAGTGGTGGCTCCTTTCACGCTCCAGATTCAGCTCCAAGGTCATTCCTCCTGAGATCTCCCTGGGCCCCTTCCCCATCTCTGCCACCTACCCCAGTGGATTTGTTCAGTTCTGGAAGTCACTTCCAAGTGTATTGTTTCTTGGTTGTCATGCCCCTCCCCCCCCAGGAGTCTGAACGTCCCAGGAGAGGAGATTCACTCACCTTGGGGCCCCGCCTCAAGAGCACAGGGTCTGCTGTTTACCAGTAGGGGCTGCATAGTTATTAATGAAGAAGTAGCCCACCCACCTGGGTTTCTAGTTCTGTAGCATGAACATGGTAATGAGGAACACAACCTGTATTCAAATACGCAGGGAGACCTGCCCACCATTTTTTTCTTGGACTACCACACCTATATAAGCCATTCTGTGTGTGTGTGTGGGGGGGGGCTATTCCAGGACTCAGGAAAGGGTCAAGCTACTGAACCCCGGGGACTTGGATCTCATGTCACTACCTCAGTCTTCAGCCTTGGGTAAATTCCAAGATCCCAGGACCTAACTTTTTCCGTGTTTGGAAACTAGTTAAGAAATTTGCCTGATGTTGTGGGAGCCCTAAATAAGACAAGATCTTGCCACTCTCAAGAGTTAAAAGAACCAGCAAGAACCTTCCTTTACTCCCTCCCCCCAACAGGTCCCCGGAAGGTCCATACTCATTTTCAGTAAAGCCCCAAAGAGATCACTTAGAGATTCAGTGGCCCAGGACTGCACCAGGTAGGGGAGGGGGCTCAGGCTGCTTCTCCTTCCCTCCCAGAATCTGGGGTCATCTCTGGATGGATCTCCAGGGAAAAGGTTTCCAAACCAGGAAAGAAGTCCTCTCGCTAAGGCTCTCCAATCTGGAGGCAGACTAGAGAGACTCCCCCTAACTTCACCTCTGCATTCCTTAGCCCCCTACCCAGGTCCTCACCCCTTCCCCAGGTGCCCACAGGGGCGCCTGGCCTCGGCCCGGATCCCTCCCTTCCGCAGGGGTGGCCTTTCGGAATTTTGCGGAGGCAGGGGACCTGAGGTGTGTGTGTGCGTGTGAGGTGTCTGCGGGGGTTATATCCCGGACAGGGGTGCGCAGACGCCAGGGGAGCTGGGTGGGCGGGGGCGTGCCCTCCTGGACCCCGCGCTGGGACCCGCGGACTCACCCCGGCGGCGTCGCCCCGCCCACTGCCCCCTGAGACATCACAATCTGGGGGCCGGGACCCCGTGCCTCATCACCGCCCGTTTGCAACCAAACAATCCACCCAACAAATACCCCGGGGGGGAAAAAAAGAGACCTGCCCGAGCCCAGCCTCCCTCCACCTCCCCCCCTCCGCCCCGCCCCGCCCCTCGCCCCCCGGGGCCCCCGCCCCCGGATGGGGGAGTGAGCGCCAGCCGGGCGCCCCGCACCCGCCGCCCCGCGCCCGCCCGCTGCCCGCCCGCGGCGGGGGCGGCCCGACCGCGCGCCCGCCCCGCCCGCCGCCGCCCGCCACCGCCGCCGCTCCGGCTCCGCGGCGCCCTCGCCCGCCAGGCTCTCCGCCCGCCGCCCGCGCCCGGCCCCGGCGCCCCGGCCCGCCGCCCGCGCTTCATGGCTGCGCACGAGTGGGACTGGTTCCAACGCGAGGAGCTCATCGGGCAGATCAGCGACATCCGCGTCCAGAACCTGCAAGGTAAGGCGCCCCGGCACACCCCCCCCCGGGAGGGACGCGCGGTCCGGGGCCCCCGGGAGTCCGGGCGCAGCTCCCGCCCGGGACAGAGCCGCCCCGCGCCACCTCCTGGCCCCGCCTGACCTCGCTCGGGTTGCCCGCGGTGGGGAGGGGTCTGAGACGGCCGCCCCCTGCCCCCCACCCCCCTGTCCCCCCGCGGGGCCGCTCGGCCACGTTCGCGGTCGCCCAGGGGGTGGGGCGGCACACGTGCGTGTGTGTGTCGGGGGTCCCGCTTCTTTGTGGGGGGGACTTCACGACTCCCCTGCAGCCACTCCTGCGAGTTTGGCCAAGTTTGAACGTGTGGGCTCTTGGGGGCAGTGGCTCAGGTCAGGGAGGGAGGAGAAAGTGCGACTGCGTGTGTGTGTGTGTGTGTGTGTGTGTACGCGCGCGCGCGCGTGAGCCTGCACACCTCCCAAGTACCTCGGAGGCTGAGGGCATAGGGCGGGGGGGCGGTGCCTGAGGGACTTAGGACCCGGGGCGCGGACTCGGGGCTGGGCGGGCTCAGCCCGGGGCCAGCCCTGGCCGCCGGGAACGGCCCCTCCCCCCGCCGGGGGCTCCACTGGGGAGGGGGCGACAGGCCCCGCCCGCCGGACGCGGGACGCGGGGCGCTGGGACGCGCGGCTACCTTGAGACACAAGGTGAAAGAGAAACTCGGAGGGCCGGCGCGTCCGACTGGGGCTAGGGGAGGCTCCCGCCACGAGCAAGGTGTATTAACCTTTCAGGAGTTTCTTCATCGTGGAAACTTGGAAAATACAACAATATTTAAAGGGAAGAAGTCACCCACAACCACCGCCTAACCCACCCACCCAAAGAAAGCTGCTTTTCCCGGAGGTGTATTTCTAGCCCCTTCCCATTACGTGGGCTTTGCAGAGCTAGACAGAGTTCCACTTCCGGCCTCTCTTCAGGCACTGAAACCTAGCTGGGCAGGGAAGTTTCTTTAGAAGTTTCCTGAGCAGGCTTGGGTTTCTAGAGATTCCAGGGTTGGGAACACCGCAGGGAGAGCTGGGAGCCCTGGACAGAGAGAGGGTGGGGTGGTGGGTGCCCCCTTACTGGGTACCTGCTACCCCTGGAGGGTACAGTGAGGGGTTGTGGGGGGCCAGGCAGTCAAGGTTAAACATTACACCTGAGAGAATGTTTCCTGGGAGTGGATGTGGACCGGCTCCACCCCTAGGCTATGCAAGGAAAGGTGACCTCACCTCTCGAGGTGGGAGCTTGGGGCAGTGGACACTGGCAAGTGAGTTTGCTCTGGGTTCCTTGATCTCTTGCAGCTGTGATTTGTGTTCGAGGAGGAGGATCAGGCTGGAGATGTTGCAAATGATCCCTTTTGATAACAAGCCTCGTACCTGGATCTTGTTGCCCCAGAACTGACATCCTCTTTGCGGGTGGGAATTAGCATCTCTTGATGAGATGGCATGTGGTTTGGGCTGTCATGCTGTGTTTGAGTATGTGTGTACATGCGCATGTGCACGTGTGTGTGTTAGGCAATCCGTGGGTGTTTAAAAACATACTAACCAATTTTTAATGCAGCAACTCCCTGCAGTCCTCAAAGCCCAGCTCCCAGTGTAAAGGGGATTGACTTTTGCGACAGAATACTCAGCAATCCGAGCAGTTACACCTAGAACTCTGAGGGAAGGCTTCACTACACAGGGCACTTTGAGATGGGTCCTGAAGGTTGGGTAGGAGTTTGCTGAATGGGCTCTCTCCCAGCGAACTGTCCTCCCTTACAGTTTGAGCACCAGTGGGCTTTGCCATTTAAAAAGATGATTTTACATTTGTGTCTATATTCTGTATACATCTTATGTATGGTTGTATGTGTGTAGAAAATGGGAATTGATCTTTGGTGCCAGGCCACCAAAGTTTACCCATGGATAACCTGGGTAACCACAATCCAGATCAAGATGTAGATGGTTCCCAGTGTCCTGGATGGGGGCCTCGTTTCCCTTCCCAGGCAGTGACTCCCTTCCCTGCCCTCCCCCCCCACACACAGCAGCTACTATCCTGAACTTTATCACCATAGCTTTGCCTCTAGAACTTCCTATAAAATGGAAGAGTGCAGTACATTCTCTTTTGAATGGACTTGCTGTGTTCCTTATGATGTTGGTGCAATTCATCCTTGTCCTTACCTGTATTTTTAAAGAGGTTTTGTAGACAGCTGTATTAAAGTATAATTTCCATACCATAAAATTCACCTGACTTAAGTCTACAATGGAGTAATGTTTAGCAAGGCAACAGAATTGGGCAAAACCTCCCAACAATCCAGGTTTGGAACATTTTCGCCAGTTGAAAAAGCTCCCTGGTTGTGGGCACATATGTGTCTCTCAGCCCTGGGCCCAGGTGACACGTGGCTCCTTGTTCCTTCTATCCGACAGATGCACCCCTCTTTTGTGGGGCTGCCTCTCGGTGAGAGCCATTTGCGTTGATTGCAGGTTGGGGCTGCTTGCTGGCGGGGGGGGGGGCGCGTTTGCACTGTGGAGGTGCCTCTCGTGGCATTGCTGCTTTTAGGGGCAGGAACCCATCTTCTGCCCATTTCTCCTTTGGCTTCCCTCTCTTTGGACTAGTTGCTTCATGGAGACTTTCTCTCCCTGTCTCCGAGGTCCTCAGGAAGTCCCAGCCCAAGGGCCAAGTGCAGAAGGCGCCACTCGGCCGTGCTTGGAGCATCTGCCTGGACCAGCTGGCTGGTGTCACTGGGTCTGGACATGTGCGGATGGCCAGCTGTTCAGGCCACAGGCAGGGTGGGGGACCTAGTCATCTGAACTCCGCGTGGGTGGTAGGCAAGGGAAGCAGGGAGAGTCTAGGCAGAAGGGTTGTTTTTGAATAAAGCTGCGTGCTTACTGAGAGCACAGGTAGCCAGCGGTTGTTGTGGTGATGGGAGGCTGGGTACAGTGGGATTTCATGAATGTGTGATCCTAGGGACCAGGGAGGACGCCCAGCCTCCCATCTGCAGGTGGTGACTGCCATTCTGATCAGGCAGTCCTGTTCTTTTCACAAAGCTTTGACTCTTGTGGTCCTGGGACCAGGGCCTTGCCGCAAAATCTCAGTCTAAAAGGCATTGCGTTTCAGGGAGAATGGCTCGATAGCATACCCAGGTGTTTACATCTTTCTCTGTGTCTATATTTCGAAGTTGACTTGGAGGTATGTTGACCTCCTCTCATTTGCTCCTTGAAGCCTTTGTCTATGGCCCTGAACTGTGAGGTTCAGGAGTCGAAGCAGATATGATGGTGATGTCACCTGATCACCCCTCCACGGACCACTGGAACGAAGACTTCCTGGCCTGTCTTTGGAGAGCGGGGTGAGCTAGGTGGAAGGCATGGTCTCTCCCAAGAGGCCTGTCCCTTAGCTGGTGTCTCAGCCACAGGGGCTGATGAAGTCCTTATGGCTACATTCGCTCCGATGGCTCAAAAAAACACTTGTAAATGAAGGGCTCGCTGGTGGAGAGCGTGGGTGACCCTCTGGGCTGGACCCAGGCCGCCTATGCCACTGTCACAGGGTTCCTTTTCAGGGACACAGAGGTGGCCCGGGCGGTTGGCCTTTTCAGAGAGGAGAGAGCAGAGTTGTAGCCCCCATCTGGTGGCCCCACTACTCTGGAATTTTGTGGGGTGGCCCCGAGGTCAGGGGTGGTCAGTTAAACTGTGTCTTAGTTCACGACCTGGCTGTGGGTGGCGGGGCCTCGGGCGCCTTTCCCGTGGCCGCCCCCGTCCCTTTGACTTGGCCTCAGGGTCCAGCAGAGTCCTCCAGCGGGTCTGACTGTTGGTCACAGGGACGGGGGCAGTGTTGGGAGTTTGGAAGACACTCCTGTTCAGGTGGGAAGCCTCCACCATCCTCAGAATTCCCCGTACTTTTCTCTTCTGTTTAACGAATGTGTCCACAACGGGGAGTGGAGCCGGACCCTGTTCCTGTCTGTAGAGGAGCGCGAAGCCAGACGGGCCTCCGGTGCCGTGCGTCTGTCTGTCTGTCTGTCTGGCGCTTTGTTCCATCTGATGCCGTGAAGCTCGCCCTCGCCGCTCCCGGGCGGTTCCGCCAAGCCCGGTCCCCGAGCTGGAGGTGGCTGAGTTCGGTGGGTCCAGGCAGGCAGAGGACCGCCCCCACTGCTGCCCTGGGGTGGGCGGGGAGTCGGGGGAGCGTCCGCCCCTGCCAGCTGGGCCCTGCCGGCTGGTCCCCCCCTGAGCTGAGGCCCCAGCCCTGCCTCAGTGTCTCCCGCAGTTGGACGGGTTGGGAAACCGTACTGCCCGGGTCTGACAAACAGGAACTGCGATTTGGGGCCCTTGGAATTGAGGTGTTGCCAGGCACGGGGCTAGCTACCTCCTTCAGGTTTCCCACAGGCCTTTGAGGTGGGGTGCTTGTTTCGGGAGAGACTTGCGCATGGTCATGGGCTTCTAGGTAGAGCTGGGATGTGAACCCAGGACCCACTGAGCCCAGGCGCCCTGTTGCACCAGCTCCGTGAGTCAGGTGTGTTGGGCATCCGGGGAGGCCTCGTGGCTGGGAGCTGGGCAGGCCTCTCAGACGAGGGGCGTCGGAGTCAGGCCTTGGGGGCTGAGCAGAGACGTAACAGCAGAAAATCCCCGTTTCACAGCATCAGAAGGACAGTCGTCAAGCCTGCAGGCAGGCTCCCGGCAGGACAGCTCCTGTGTGGTTAAAAGGATCAGTCCCTGCCGTATTCTCCACCCCCTTCTCTGATTCCGTCGGCGCAGGTCCGGGAGCAGGCCTTCCCTGTGCTCGCCTGGACTCTGGGGTCACCTCTTCCTGGCTCTGGGCCTTACGTCACTTCTTCCCAGGTATCTGCCACGCAGCCACCCTGCTTGCATCCCTGCTAAGCAATTCAGTGGGTCTCTGTGACCAACCTGTAGGCTGAGGGCAGCACCTGGGTCCATCCCAGGATGGTAGATAGCATCATGGTCCGCGGATGGCACGATGCGTAAAAGGCCAAAGGCCTGGCACCTGAGATCCTCTGGTCATGTGTGAGATGCCAGCCAGCCTCCCCTCCCACAGCTGTCTACTGGCTCCCAGTCCCCAGCACCCTCTCCTCCTGGCTCTTGTCCCCGTACCTGGAGACCTCCTGTGCATACAGCAGAGGGATCAGGGATGTCACTGTGGTCAGTTACCCAGCACCGAGGAAGAATTGCTCCTGCTTCTGCCCCCCCCCCCCCCAGCTTCTGGAGGGCACAGCAAATGCGCTGGAAGTTTCTGTATGAAAACAAAGAAAATCAGATGCAGAGGTTTCCTGGCCTATAAGAACTCGCTGCCTATAAAGCCCCAGCCCAGGTCAGCGTGCTTGGTTCTAAAGGATAAATCCTCACGTAGGACATTTTTTCCAGGCTCCCTGCTGGAGTCAGGCCTCAGGCTTTGGTAATGAACTCTGGATTTGCCCTCCAAAGACCATGTTCCAGTCCCGGCTCTATCCTTGTCTTGGGGTGTGGATTCTTCTCCAGGGGTCTTTCCAGGGGGAGGACTTTGTGCAGCTGAGGAAACCACAGCCAGGACCCGGAGGCCGACACCCTGGGCCTGGGTCCCCGCTTTGTCGCTAACTTGCTGCGGGATCCTGGGAAATCTCTTCCTTTGGCTGTGCCTTAGTTTCCCCACGGCCAAACAAGAGGGCTGAGCTGTCGGGCTCAGCTGGGCCCCCTGGGAGGCGGTGTGAGGAGTGGCATGGCCTGGACAGAGCATGCCCACAGAAGGACACCCCTGGCACACTTGGGCAGCCAGCGTGCAGGAGCTGGTCTCACTCCGGGATTCTTTTCACTGTTAAGTGCTAGATGCTCACCCCCATGGAGGGTCCACCCCCATTGATAAGTTTGTTATAGAAGTAGACCGCAGTAAATGGTGTGCAAATTTGGTCTGTTCTCGGCTGATCAGTTATGGCTTCTATGAGAAGCCCATGGAAGGTCTAGGACCCCTGCTCTGAACCTGCTCTGAATCTGGGCAGAGTTGGAGGTCCCCTGGGTGGGTGTAGTGACCTGTCCACAGTCAGGGCAAATGAGGGGGACCCTGCCTTCACTCATGTTACATTTATGCTAAGGAACAAGAGTGTTTGGGGGCCAGGTAGAACGGAGGTCAGTACCAAGAAGGGGTCCCCCTCCCCGGTCAGTTGGCCACAGAGCTGGGAAGAGGTGTCGCCACAGGGTTACTTATTAGTGGCCCAGGCTTCTGCTTAGCCTTGACTCCAGCCGAGCAGCCCAGAGCCACCTGCCACCAAGCCTCACGGGAGAGGCAGAACTTCTGACTCCACTGAGCACTCTGGGGAAGCGGCCCTTAGCCAAAGAGGCCCAGATTGCATTAACTGCCCTCCCTGACCTGTGGAACACTCTGGCATTTAATTGTTGACTGGAACAGCTGAGGCCCAGGGCACAGTCCTCCCGCCCGACCAGCCAGAGGTCTCGCCTGCCCTGCTTCAGAGGGGAAGCGAGAAAAACAAAGTAATTGTCTTTTTAGTGATTGAACCATTAAAAGTGAACTCCCTGTTCCCATAGAAACCTTTTCTGATTTCTCCCACCGCCTCCCTGCGTGTCTTTTTTTTTTTCCCCTCTCCCGTGGTAGATCGTGTCAGTCACAGAAGGAATCAGAGGCAGCATCAAAAATCACAGGTGGGGCTTTAAAGAATCCTTGGTGGGGTTTTTTACCCCTCACTGGCCTGTCTCCTGGTCTTTCATCAGTTGTTGCCTATCAGAGCGGGGGAGAGGGTTGGCAGACTCTGGTTGGAGGGCAGATCTCGCCCACTGCCTATTTTTATGAATAAAGTTTTATTGGAACACAGCCATGCTTGTTTGCATATTGTCCATGGCTGCTTCTGCACTCTAAGGGCAGTTGAGCTGTCCTGATAAAGTATCACCCACAAAACCGGGAATACTGACTGGTTCTTTACGCTTTGGGATGTGGGAATCCAGAGGGTTTTTCTGTGGGCGGGCAGGGGCCTTGAACCCAGACTCTCAGCGCTTGACCAGTGGGAGATGCCCCTGATGACCTCAGTGGAGGATGCTTGTTCCATGTGTAACAGGCCCAGCCTTGTTTCTAGAAGGAGGGTTCTGGCCCTGCCTTACAAAAGCACATGCCCTCTGTGAGCCTGGCCATTCAGCCGAGCAGCACTCCCGGGATTGCTGGGATCCTGAAATCCTGGAAGCTGGCGTGGAGGGGTGGCAGGGCCACTGCAGGATATCACGAGGCTAAGATGAAGCATGTTAGGACTGAGGGTGCTCAGGGTGGGTGCTGCAGGAGTATGGGGATGAGGGGAGGTCCACTCCAACCTGAAGGGTGGGGTACTGGGGGAACGGGGGAGAATCTCTAGTTGCAAATCTGTATCTTGTGTGCAGCCAGGAAGTAGGGGAGGGTATGGTGGTAGGCGAGGTGGGGGCTCTTGGGGAGGATTGCGGCTAGGGTTGGGGTGCGGGCTATACAGGGAAGTGGGTCGCAGAAGTACACGTGACAATTTCCGTTTCATCTTGCCCTTCTGGAGCACTGTAATTCAGTATATGGGCCATTATAGTTCCAGGTTCCCCAGGACGAGGACAGGAGACAAGCCAGGGAGGATCTGGGGAATTTGCAGAAGGCCCTAGCGTCACTTCTCCGGCCTTGCAGAGCTGGAGGTCTCATTGGAAGGACCTTTAGGGCTCCGATGATGTCATGCCCCACTCCTGCCGCCCTCTCCTGGGGGGCTGTCCATGCAGGCAGCAACCTTTGCGATATTTATATCGCTCTCCTCTTTTAAACTATTTTCAATCCTCTATGGTATGACATACTTAAAAAGCAGGGTTCTGAGGCCTTCTAGCTGGGAACTGGGACGGGGGGTGGGGAGGGGCACGGCGATGACCTGCCAGTTTGGTGGTGCAGTTGCTTAGCCCTCCCCGGGCACCCTCCTCTCACCCTCCCTCCCCTCCCGGGTCACTCTCCTTCTCGCCTTTCTATGCTTGCCCGCTTTTGCCAGCATCCTCCTCCTCGGTCACTGGGCCCACTGTTTTCCTGCTTCTGGTACCTCTAATCCTGTTTCATCCCTGCAACCCCGGAGATCTTTATGTGTCTTGGTAGAAGACGCCTCTTGGCCTTCAGGAAGGAGCTTTGTTTGGCCTGTGCCCTGGCTCTCCATCGGTTCTCCTGCCCTTTCTGGAACGAGCCAGCCCCAGCTGCACCACCCCCTGACACCCCATACATGACTCATGCAGAGAATGACCGTGACCTGGCCTAGAGGAGCCTCCGGGAACCCCACCTGCTTCTGGACCCTCAGGAGCCCCCAGGAGTAGGTCCCTGAGAAGAGTGCATGTATTTTTGTCCCGTGAGCACATCCTATGCACAGGTCTTCGGAACTGTCCACTGAGTTGTTGGAGGGTGAGGCCTGGACCCTCAGATATGGCCACATCCTGATCTCCGGAACCCGGAGTTGGTTCTGTTACTTCGTTTGGTAAAGGGATTTTGCAGATGTGACTACTTGAAAGATGTTGAGAGGGGATAATCCTGAATTATCCAGCTGGGTCCAATTAATCTTGAGCATCCTTAGGGAAGGAGGAGGCTCGGAGAGAGAGAGAGAGAGAGAGAGGGGAGGTGACGGGAAAGTCAAGGTCATAGTGATGCCGTTGCTGGAGGGGCGATGAGCGGAAGAGTGCAGGCAGCTTCTGGAAGCTGGAGAGGAGAAAGAGATGGCTTCTTCCCCAAGCGTCTCCAGAGGGAGCACAGTCCTGCCCATAACTTTGATTTTAGCCCGTCAAACCCATCTCAGGCTTCTGACTCCCAGAAATGAAAGGTAATAGATTTATGTTGTTTTAAGCCATTGAGTATCCGGTAACTTGTCACAGCATCAATAGGAAGCTAGCACACAAATGAATTACAAGTGGCTGTCAAGCCTGGTGGACACCCAGGTGGTGGCATAGAGCCGGAGCCGGGAGTGCAGAGACAGGGGCTCCGGCCACAGCACTGCCACCACTTGGCTGAGGCTACCTGGTAGAGGGCAGGAGAGCAGGGTCCAGCCAGGAATCCACAGGTAGTGGTGTGGTCTGAGATACACATAGGGCTATGAATGACCCTGGGGACAATGACATGGAGACCGATCTCTGCTCTGGGGCCTGGGTGGTGTGGATGGCTGGGGCATGAAGAGGTTGACATCCCAGCAGCCTCGAGGTGCCTACCCTGTTGGGGGGATGCTGGGATTCAACAGGTCCTGGCAACTGGAACACCTCCCTTCTAAGCCTCGTGTTCTTTAGGGTTGAGATACACGAATTCCGGAAATGCTGCTAACCAAGAGCAGGTCTGGTCCCAGGCGTTTGAAACAGTCTTCTACTTCATGCAAAATATTCAGTTTTTGGTACCATTGAAAGTCCAAGGCTAGATATACAGACTATGAGGAACTTAAATTCCCAGAGAAGAGAAGAAAAATCTTAATCAAGCCTCACAGTTTGAGCATGGTTGAACGGTGCCATATTGTATTCTACCAGGTTACCCATTTTCCCCTTCCTTCTTAGTTGAAGGGCATCCCCCCACCCCAACTTAAGTTGCTCTGGTTCGATCTTCTTCATGGTATTAAGATGAAACCAGTAGTAATCACTGATAATGACACTTTCCTTTTTCTGTTTCCATTTATTTTTATAAAACAAGGGTGAAATGCAATCAGATGTTCAGTAATTTCTGAAATGTGGTACTGTGAAGAAGGCAGTGTAGCGAAATGGCTCGGCCCCCTCATTGTCAGACTGTCCTGGCGAAGACCTGACTTGAGTAACAGAGGATAATTTGGCACGTCATTGTTGTAAAGTGTGTAATATTGAGTACAGGTAGTGTGGAAGTCAAAGATTGTCTTAATTGGTTATAGGGCATTGATGTTGTGATTATGGGGAATATGGGGGGGGCTGGCCACTTGTTAGACACTGTATGTATCTTCCAAATAGCCCCCGTAGTGGGCATTATCTGTCCCCCAAACACTAAGGCTGAGCAAGAATGCCAGGCTTCTGAGCTAACAAGTCATAGAACCAGGAATCAGAAGTTTAAGTCTGGGAGGATGGTATAAGTTGGGGGTTGGGGTATGAAGAGAGAGTGCTGATGGGACCTTGGTTCAGGGCGGGGGAGAGCCTTGGTAAACACTGGCCCCAGGCCCAGTTGGTTGTGGAGCGTGCAGTTGGCTTAGAACCCAGGAAGAGAGCGGGACCAGGCTGAAGGATGTTGGGCAAGAAGTCAGGCAGCCTTGTGTATTGAGCCTTATCTAAGGGGACTCAGCAACTCAGCTGTTTATGGTCATGTACCTACGAGGTTCTTCACACTGTGACAGAATCAAGTCTAAATTCCTAACTGATGATTCCTGAGTAGTGATTCTCAGATGCAGAGCTGAGAAGAGTAGGGACAGGGATCAAGAGGCTGAAAAAATGAAATCCTTGTAACCCTGAATTATGGCAGAACTGACTGGAAGCAGCCATGGGAAACCATGCTGTCATTCCCATCATGGTTGTGATGAGGGCAGCGTCAGATTATAAAGCACAGTCACCTTCACTGCCTCATTTTATTCCACAGTGACCCCTGAGGTTAGTGTTACATCCCCTCCATAGATGCAGACACTGAGGCTCAGAGGAGGGCAGCGTAGCTAGAAAGCTCATGTCATATTGTGGCATCTGAGACTTCCCTTGGCCCTCCAGACCCACCAGCACTTGCTGGGAGCCGGTCCATACGAAGGATTCGCTTTCATGTACACAGGGGACTGTGTGGATCTCTCCCTTAGAGAGCGGATCTTGCCTTTGAGGTTTACTTTGATCTAAAACAAAACAAAAAGTGATACTTTTCAAATCAAAGCGGAAGGCCTTGGGCCCCAGTGGCAGCGTGTTGGCAGGCCTGGATGATGGCCTGTCAAGTTCCCAGAATTGCTGTGGGCAAGTGCCACAAAATGGCATGTGATGGCTTCCCTGTGGGGGACAAGGTGCCATGATGCCACAGGACTGATGATGGGTGAGCAGAGGAGGTGGCCAGGAATCAGTGAGGAGTTACCCTCAATAGACTGTGTTTGCCCTGGGTAGGCACTGCTGTACTGGGATTTGTTATTAGTGACAGCTTGATGACTGCCTGACTTGCCCTGGGCAACCAGAAGGCTCAGTGGGTTGGGCGCGGGGGCCCATCCTGGCCACCACTGTTTCCCGGGGCCTCGCTTCCTGTTCTAGGTTCAGCGTGTGCTCAGTGTGTATCTGTTGGATATATGAATGTAGACTCGAAAGGGTAGATTCCAGGATCTGGCAGAGCTGGGTTTGAATTTTAGTCTTTTTTGAATTAACTAGCTGTAGATATCTGAGCCTTACAACATCTTTTTGGTGAAAATCCCACCTTCTCTTGGTTGTTAGAACACTCGGTAACATCACATACCTTCAGCGTGTTTCCCTAGACCTTGCCTTATCTAAACCATACTTAAGTATAGTTTTCTAAGGTTTGTATGAAAAACAGTGGTTCCTCCTTGTTGCCCTCTTTCTCAGAAGCAATCGCTTGCAAATTTTTTTAGCTGATGATTTTGGTATTTTCCTTGATGTCTCGGAATAACATGCATGTATTCCTTTGTTTTGATATTTGGTTTAAGGTTCTGATTTCCAACCTTGGAAGGTAAGGCTATTGATCTTCTCTTTATGTCTTCTAACAGATCTTTCCTGTCCTCCCAACTGCCTCATACGTTTTCATCATACTTTTGGAAGATTAGTTATTGGGGTTAACATCATTATGACCAGGATGGCACTGCTCAGAGCTGAGTCATGTCATAACCTATGGTCAGTCTTCCTTTCCTCTTCTACTTTTGGTTTCCTTGGAGTTAGGACTGGCCATTGTTATTGGCATATGTGCTATTAATCCATCCCTGAACTCTGATTGTTCTGGAAAGCCCCTCATCTTGTTTGGTTGCATCAGACAAATTCTCTCAGTTTCCTCTTCTTGAGCACATCAAGGTCTTTTGATCTACTCCAGTCTGGACAAATTACCCTTCATCCCTCTGTCACTGTCACCTGTGGGCCTCCCCCACCCCCAACCTCTCTCCTGGGTTCTGTCTCCCATTTCCTGTCTTCTTCTTCTTCTGGCTTAGTCTCTTAAATACAGGGGCACATTCCTCCTGAGAAAGTGTGCCTGAGTGGCCAACTTTCTGAGAACTTGCCCACGGGAAAACGAATTTATTCTCTTCTGACTCTTGATTGTTAGTTTAGCTGGGTATCAGATTCAAGGTTGGAAATCATTTTCCTTTGGAGTCTCCTAGCTCCCAGGGTGGCAGTTGAGAAGTGTGAAGCCATTCTTGATCCTTTGTGTGACCTGTTTTGTTCTCTCTGGAAGCTTATAGGATCCTCTTTTTGTCTCCAGTGCCCTGAGACTTCAGAGTGGCCTGCCTGGGTGCTGGTCTCTCCATGCTTATCACTTAGTGAGACATCTCCCTCTGGAACTGTGCCTTCTGCTCTGGGACATTTTTTTTCTTTTTTTTAAAATCATGGTTTCTGCTAATGGTTTTCTCTAATCTTCTAGAATTCCTTTTATTTGGATATTGGTCCTTTTAGACTAATCCTCTAATTTTTGATTTTCCACCCCCATTGATTTTTGCTCTCCTTCCTGGGAGATTTCATCAATTTTATATTCGGTATTTAAATCTGCCACATTTTTAATTTATAAGAGCTCTTTCTTCTTTAGAGAAGTCTAATTTCAGGGTTGCGGTACCTTCTCCTACACGCTGGGAATATTAACGATGGACAGTGACAGCCGAGGGGGTGCTTTGAAAGGCAACAGCCGAGAGCATAGAGCCAAACAGCCTGATTCGAATCCTGGCTCTGCCTCTCAGTTGCTTTGTGAGCTTGGGCAAGTTCCTCGACCTCGTTATTCCCCAAATACCTCATCTGCAAAATGAAAGTAATAATATTGCAATCTGCCTCAAAAGTTGTGCTGATGGCAGGAGCTGCTGGAGGCAAAGGGCACAGAGCCCTTGGGGGTGCGTGTCTGTGTTACATCTGCCATCCTTGTTTACGTGGGTTGGTGGGGTCTGGAGCTTTCAGGTTAGGGCCACCTTTGTTTAGCTGGCTCATAGTCCATGATTGTTTTCTCCTATTTAAGAGTTGGGGACTGAAAAGTGTTCTGTTAGGTCAGAGCACAGGGGGTGGGGCTTCTTGGGGAGAAGTCTCTCTGATGGGCACCCTGGTCACAGGGAACCCCTATGTCTATATCTTGAGATCTTTCCTCCTGGCTGATCGGATTGAGAGACTTACAGTCGTCTGTCCAGAGTGTCCAGGCCAGGGTGCTACGGGTGAGGGGTCGGGGTCTGGGAGCTGGAGGAAGACAGAGGCGCCAGGGGCGAGGAGCTCCCTGAATCCAGTGTAGAAATCACTTTCTGTGCCGTTTTTCTGCTCAATTCATACTCAGACCTTCTGTTTTATCCTCTTCGAAGAACAGACTTGCGATCTTGCGCTTGATGGAGGATGGGATCGTCACCTGCGAGTAGACATAGAGGAGGGAGGGGGTATAGGGACTCATCATCTTACTGTGTTTCCCTGCCCCAAACCCATGTCCAGAGATACCTGTCACCACTAATTCCTGAGAACCTTTGAGACTTCTGGGTCGCAAATTGGGCCGTCTTTGCTCTTCCTCGCGGCCACATTAAGGTGTGGCTTTCTCCAGATGCTACTCACTTTGCACAGGTCTGTCTTCTCCACCCTTTGGGATCTTGCTGCAGTCCTCCCTCCTCCTGTTCTCTCCATCCTTGTGGATTTATAGTCTAAATACATAGTCCATATCCCAAAAAGACCCCTTTACTCTAGGTTGTAGTAGGATTTCGAGGTGGGCTGAAATCAGAAGCCCATGCTGAGTAGAAGCCCAGTTCCTGTTCTGCAGGAAGTCACTCCCTCTCCTCTCCAAGTGTCTTGGAGCAGCCGGTGAGGGCCACATCCATGCCAGCCTTGAAGGTTTGAAGTATGAGGATACTTGCTTGGCTGTGTTCCCTTCCATTTTGACTGTTTTCCAGAGACTGCTGCCCAATCCTGGTTGCCATGGGAGATCAGGGAAATCGCAGACGCATTTGGTCACCCCTGCGGCACGCTCTGGTTACCTGGAGTTTCGGGGCGTGGGGATCAGGGGTCTAAGTAAGGGTGGGGCTCTAGGAGCAGAGGGACCTCCTCTAACGAACTTTCCCTTGATGTCCTCCCAGGTCTCAACCCCCAGCCAGCAGACTAAAGGCTCCTCTCGGCTGGGCTGGAGCCTGGGCCGCCCACGGGGTACACTGGGTCCCCAGGAGGGAAAAACCAACCAGGGAAGGAACGGGTTGTTTGGTTTCTACATTGTTTGATGTTGGAGCCCTGCCTACTTTTATAAAACATCCCAAGCCCAAAGCCACAGGCTTACCTGGGGGAGAATTGGCTGGTGCCAAGCTTTGAAAGTTAAGCTATTCTTCATGGCAAGATTAAAGATTATTCTGCCTGAACCTCCATCAGACACTGGCAGGCCGACTGTACTTGATCTTCTAGATTTTTGAGTGGGTTGGATTACCCAGGAGGAGGAGCACTGTGGAAGCACCTTGGAGATAACTAGGAAAGGCAGAATCAATACATGACTCTCCAGACCCCCTGAAAGGGTGCCTTTTTATCCTGCAGCCCTGATCGAGTAAACAAAGTTGATGAATAAGAACAAAACTAGAGAAAGGAGAGCCTGCTTGATCTCCGGTGGAAGAAGGTGTTTGAGGCCAGGTGTGAACTTGAATTTTAGCCCCTTTGCTTTGTGGCTGTGGAACTTTAGCCAAGTTATGAGTCCCTATGGAATTTTGAGCTTTTCCATCTGTAAGGTGGCTTTAATAATAGTAATGCCTTTCTAGGGTTGTTTGGACGACTCTGTGAAGTCATGAGTGCCCAGTGCTCATCAGGAACTTTTAAATAAATGTTTCTTTCTTTAAAAGAGGAAGTGTGTGTGTGTGTGTGTGTGTGTGTGTGTATGGAGATTTTGATAGGGATCCAACTGAACTGGGGGAATGAATCAGTCGCTTAATCCATATTTCAAGGTCAGATTTGGTGTCTGTCCTTGGGATAATGTGAAGACCACAGGGCACTAGCTGCCACTGAGTGGTGTAGTTGGAGGCCTGGCATCCTTTGGGGATGGGAGAGATGATGGCGGTTGAACTACCCAGCAAGATGGAGGTAGCAGCACCTTGTGTTGGGAGGGCATTTAGGATGGGTAGGTGGAGGTGAACCGGGATGACCCTCTGGGTGAATGGGGAAGTTGGTGGGAGCCAAGATGCAGAGGCCGGAATGTTCTGGAGTGTTCAGAAGGTGAGTGGTCCAGCCTGGGTCAGAAAGCGGCCCAGAGTGGGGCAGTGTTTGTGGGTGCTCATTAATAATCAAGTGATCTTTTTGACTCATTTCCTCCCCTGCCACCATTTCACCCTGGGGATATGACCTGGGTGGCTTGTGGCCCGCTTTCCTCCATGAATGAGTAGTAGGGGGCACTCTGCTGGTTTTTGGAGCAAGACGGTCTTCCTTGGGTGGGATGTTGCAAATGTTGCTGGTGGGTTAGTATCTGAGTGAGCCCGCCAAATGCTAATGAGGTGACAATCAAAATCTCCCTCCACATGTCCCCCCGCCCCTGGCGGCGGTAACCACCCATGAGACTAATAGGGCACCGAGGATGCAGATGAAGGGGGGCCCGTGCTTCTCCAGAGCTGTCTCCACTTGTGTACACAGAAGAGTCATAACTGCGTGTGCCCCTCACTCAAAAGACTCTTTGATCTGATGCTCCAGCTTTGAGGCTCTTAGAGAGTTGATGTAATAGTCATTCTGTGAATTGTGTCCATTATAACCAAGCGCTCTCCAGCTGTTGGGAGAATCCAGCGGAGGGATGTGATAACGCATGACCCTTTTGGATTATTCCATGGAGAATCACTTACTGCATCAAGAGAAGCTGCAAGTTTTATTTCTGTTTTCTAAAATGTTGCCCGTTTTCTCTGTGTGTCAGACCAAGAGGAGCCCCTCCAGCTCCTGAGTTAACTTCATGCCAGGACGACGTTCAGCCGGTAGTTGCTGAGTGTCTGCACCAGCCCCCTCCCACGCTCCAGGGAGAGACAGGCCGGTCTGTGTTCCGTGCCAGGGAGTCCAACCTGGATGGGGAACTATTTGAGCGCCATGATGGCCTTGCGGACAAGGTGAAATGAGAAGAATAAATCAAAATTAGCCAGATGGAAAGGGGAGAGGAACATGCCATGCTAAGCCGTCAACTCAGCCAGAGGCCGAGGTGGGGCAGGAGCCTGGCTCAGAGACACAGCGCTACAGACCGGGGCCTCCAGGGATTCCCGTAGGGGCTGTGCTGGATCTGGAGTGCTGTTGTGCAGACCCCTGGAGCCCCGCCCTGGGTGAAGATGGGTGTGTCTTTGGAGTTGGAGGTAGAGCCTCGGGATTTTTTTCCAAGCAGCGAAACTAATGGGTCCTCGGGCCATTCTCAGAGGGATCAAAAGGTCTGTGATTCACTTCCTTTCAAATAGGCTCAGCTTTGCCGACCTGCTCCCCATCATGGAGTGTGCACTGGCTGGCTATGGGCCCCCGAGCTGGGTGGCTTTTATCTTACTTCTCTGTGTGCCCTGAGGTCTAGTGCTCTGGGGGCGTGTCCTCTCTGTCCCCTTGTCATCTCATTTCCTCTTCCTGCCCCTGTCCCAGGCCAGGCAGATCCGCTCCCAGCCAGGAGGGGCTGCTCTGTTCCAGCGTCATTGTTCTGTGTTGGGGAGGATGAAGGCCTGGGTGGTGATGGCAGTAGAGTCGCTGTCTGTGTCACCGTTATGTCCCTGTATCGACTGCCTGCTGTGTGACAAGGACCCTGGTGGGTATTTTATATTTAACTCTCCATAAACTGTATGCGGAGAGGAGGGGCTCATTTTGTCATACAGATTACTGAGGCTCTGAGAGGTCCATTACAAAGTTCATGGTCACACAGCTGGTTAGAGTTGCAGGCTCGGAATTTGGCTTTGGATTTTGTGGCTCCAAAACCCGTGCTCTTTCCACTAAGCCACAGCAGCCCCCCACCACAGAGTGGGGTTCACAAGCCTGTCGCTCCGGCCTCACTGAATTCCCCGTTTTGACCTCAGCATCTGTGGTGCACATTGAGCGCCTCGATGAATGCTGTCCTCTGTGGTCGTCACCACTCGCCTGAGGCTCCGGGGCCCTTGTGTCAAATCCACGTTGAGATGGGCTAGGAGTGGGAAGCATGCGTCACATTTGAAAATCTGCTAAGAAAAAAGGATGTGAAACATCTCATTAGTGGTCTTTAAATATTGCTTACCTGTTGCAATAAAAATGCTATGGATATAGTCGGTTAGATAAAGTACGCTGTTAAAGTGAATTTCACCTGCATCGCCTGACTTCCTACAACACGGCGACTAGACAGTTGCAACATAACCCGTGTAGCTCGCATTGTATTTTGACTCAGCAGGACTTGGGCGAGACTGATTTCTAAGGACGCTTTAACGCTGCCCTCTGCAGGCTCCGTGCCTGCGTTTCTCTTGCTGGGCAGTGACCTTGGGCCTCAAGCCCCCTTCTGAATTACTTCCCCACGTGTGTCCCTGAGACTCTCCAGGGGAACCCTTCTCCTGCCTGACCTCTGACCCCATCACAGGCCATGCTGCTCTGGTGTCCCTTGTCACCCTGGACAAGTCATTCCAGTGTTCTGAGTCCCCGATGCCTCGTCTGTAAACTGGAAGTGACTCTTGTCCTCCTCGTGGGACTGTTCAGACATGAGGCTGTCTGTCAGGCCCCCGCACCTGGTAGGGGCCTTGTGTAGTTGACACTTGTCACCCTCATGATGGTCAGGAGGTGATGGAAGGCGTGGGCTGTCCTGTGGGTTGGAGGCCCAGCTTTGACGTTGCGCGGGGAAGTCTGAGGGAGGCCTCTGAGCAAATGGGTCAAGTACCCACCCGGAGTCCTGTCTCTAGTGGCCTTAGATCCCTCACTGGTCCATCTGTTCCCTCACCTGGGCTCAGATGTAGAGACCCTGTCGAAATGTTAAAGCGATGATTCACCGTGCTGGTGGGGCCATCCTGGCTGGTGACCGTGAGGAGGGGTCAGGGGTAGCACAGAGGGCAGGGCAGAAGGGACGGAAGGCTCACCTGCCCTTAGAGAGTGTTCTGTCTTGAAAACACGAAAGCCACATCTTCCAGGGCGAGCCCCCTGACCTCCCTGGCCCGTTCTCTTGTCTGTACTTGGGGGAAGCCAGTGCCCGCCTTACCGGTAAGGCCTGGGAAGGGCGGTGTGGTCTGCATGGATGTCCCCTGAGGTCCCCATCTGTCGCAATGGCTGGTTTTGTTTTCAGGTGGTTATACAAGTTAACCACATTTTGGGGTCCCCACCCTCACACTTCTGTGTCGTCCCTCCAGTCTTTTTCATGAGTTCCTATTGCCATGCTTGTATCCATATCCCTTTGAGCTCTGCTTTGGGCTTTTCAGTGTCGCGTCTCATCCAGTGCCTTCTTCCATGCTGCTGGGGAGCCTCTCTGGCACCCCGAGCTATGAGAAGCCCCCTTTCTGCCCTTGGCATTGTGTCTCAGCTCTTGTCCCTTCGTTGTCATGCTCCTGTGACTTGTGACACCGGAGGGTCCGGTGTGAGCCGCCTCGGAGGGCCTGGCCTAGAGCCGGCCCAGCAGTGCCCATAGGGTGGACGTGCCATGCCCCACTGAGCGGCCTGACCGGAATTTCCTTAACCAGCTCCCTCCAGAGAGAGGTGCAGCCGCTTCCCAGGCTGAGCGCCTCCTTGAGCGGCTCCCTCAGGGCAGCCATCTTGACCCGGGGGTGGCATTTTCTCAGGCTAGCGAGGTTCCCTGGAAAATGAGGACCAGGTCAAACATTCTCTGGCTCCCGATCAACATTTGTGGTGAGTTGTAAACTTGGGGCTTCTTTTTGGGAGTGGGGTTCTGGGTGCCCTTCAGACTCCCTTCACTGGACACTTAGGCAGAGAAAACCAGTTGTGAAGCTGATTGGTAAGGGAAGGGAGTGGGAGACAGGAATAAAGATAAAATGGAAGAGTCTAACCGAATCTTGGGCTCCCCTCAGCCCCTCCCCATCAGGCACAGGCCCGGGGGGGGGGGTGATTTAGAATGGTCCCAGGGGAGCCTGGTATTGAAAGTCACTTCCCCAGAGTGGCCTGTGTGGATGGAGCCTCGTGGGCCAGCTCTCCCGGGAAGAGGGCTGTCTGGAGGGGAGACTGCCACGGCCACCGAGGGCGGGTGGTGCTGTGGGTTGAGGACCAATCACAGCACAGAGCCCAAGGGCCTGAGCTCAACACTGAACCGCTCCTCAAAGCAGTTCCCTTGGGAGCTCCTGGAGGGAGGGCATCTGCTTCGTGCAAACTGGTGCATTTGCCCCCAGGAGACCTCTGACAAGGTTTGGAGATAAGTCCCCAATTGTCACAGCAGCGGGGATGTTCCTGGCCTCTGGTGGAGGCGAGTGGGCAGGGATGCTGTCAACACCCTACAATGCACAGGATGGCCCCCAGCACAGAGAATGATCCAGCCCAGAATGTGCCCCCAGCTGAGGCCCGTTGGAATTACCTGGAGGGCAGACTGAGCCCCAGCTGTCCAGCCCTACCCTGCTAGGTCTGCCCCTCCCCACAGGTATGAATGTACCTTTTGTTTTTTAAAGATTATTTACTTATTTTAGAGAGAGAGAAAAAATGCACCCACGTGTGCAAATGGGGGGAGAGGGGCAGAGGAGGAGGGAGAATCCTCAAGCAGACTCCCCACTGAGCCCAGAGCCCAATGCAGGGCTGGATCTCATGACCCCGAGAGCATGACCTGAACTGAAATCAAGAGTTGGATGCTCTTTCAGCTGAGCCCCCCAGGCACCCCTTAAATGTACCTTTTGAGTGAACAGTGCTCACCTGTTAGGGACCCTCTTGGTTTACACCTGGCTTGGTGCTCAGGCCCAAGATCTCCTTCGCCTGGGTAGAAAGCTGCTTCCTCCCTCATGCAGATTGTGTGTTTTTGGGGAGGGGGCCGACAGGTGGGGGAGTCACGTTGCTTTCTCTGAGGTTACCATCTCTTTGTACCACTGACCCCCGCTTCCCCGTGTTGGGGGCCCCTGGGCCGGCGGCCATGTGGCCCCTTGAGCAGTCTCTGTTTTTGTGGCCCAGCCTGACTCCAGGGATGGCAGACCAGACTGCAGGAGAAGGTCCTGATGGCTAATGGGGGCCCCATGATGCAGCGGGGGGCTTCCTGGTACAGACTGAACGGAACCCATCAGCTCTCCCAACAGGCAGCTCTTTCTGTCTATAATGACAAGAGAGAAGCAGGCTTCGTGCTCTGCGGTTAGCTGGGGTACCACACCTGTTGGGGGGATGCTGGCAGGAGAGGAGGGAGAGCTACAGGCGGGTCCCGGTCTGGAGCTGGGCACGGTATTGGGGGGGGTCTGGAGCAGGGGTGATCACTGGCGTCTACAACGCTGTGACTTTACGGTAATTCTCAGC
>PITA01008687.1:0-82619 GCA_004023965.1 Spilogale gracilis | reverse complement strand
TGAAGTCCCAGAAGTTCATTTTCGCTTTTGTCTCCTTTGCCTTTGGAGACGTGTCTTGAAAGAAGTTGCTGTGGCCGATGTCAAAGAGGTTACTGCCTATGTTCTCTTCCAGGATTTTGATGGATTCCTGCCTCACGTTGAGGTCTTTCATCCATTTCGAGTTTGCCTTTGTGTGTGGTGTAAGAGAATGGTCTAATTTTATTCTTCTATACGTAGCTGTCCAATTTTCCCAGCACCATTTATTGAAGAGACTGTCTTTTTTCCACTGGATATTTTTTCCTGCTTTGTCAAAGATGATCTGCCCATAGATTTGTGGGTCCATATGTGGGCTCTCCACTCTGTTCCATTGGTTTATTTCTCTGTTTTTGTGCCAGTACCATGCTGTCTTGGTAATCACAGCTTTGTAATAAAGCCTGAAGTCAGGTAATGAGATGCCCCCAGCTTTGCTTTTCTTCTTCAGCAATTCCTTAGTGATTCGGGGTCTTTTTTGGTTCCATATAAATTTTAGGGTTGTTTGTTCCAACGTTTTGAAGAATGTTGGTAGAATTTTGATCGGAATGGCATTGAAAGTGTAGATTGCTCTGGGCAGTATAGACATTTTGACAATGTTTATTCTTCCGATCCATGAGCATGGAATGCTCTTCCATCTTTTTGTGTCTTCTTCAATTTCTTTCATAAGTGTTCTGTAGTTCCTCGAGTACAGATCCTTGACTTCTTTGGTTAGGTTTATTCCTAAGTATCTTATAGTTTTTGGTGCTATAGTAAACAGAATCGATTCTCTGATTTCCCTTTCTATTTTTTCATTGTTAGTGTATAAGAATGCAACTGATTTCTGTGCATTGATTTTGTATTCTGCCACATTACTGAATTGTTGTACGAGTTCTATTAGTTTGGGGGTAGAGTCTTTTGGGTTTTCCACATAGAGTATCATGTCATCTGCAAAGAGTGAGAGTTTGACTTCCTCTTTGCCAAGCTGGATACCTTTTATTTCTTTCTGTTGCCTGATTGCTGTTGCTAGGACTTCTAACAAAAGAAAGCCGGGGTAGCAATTCTCATATCAGACAAATTGGATTTTAGTCTAAAGACTGTAGTAAGAGACACAGAAGGACATTATATCATTCTTAAAGGGTCTATACATCAAGAAGATCTAACAATTGTAAATATTTATGCCCCCAACATGGGAGCAGCCAACTACATAAGCCAACTGCTAAACAAAATAAAGAATCATATTGATGCAAATACATTGATTGTAGGAGATCTTAACACAGCACTCTCAGCAATGGGCAGATCATTTAAACAGAAAATCAACAAAGAATCAAGAGCCTTGAATGACACATTGGACCAGATGGACCTCATAGATATATTCAGAACTTTTCACCCTAAAACAGCAGAATACTCATTCTTCTCGAGTGCACATGGAACTTTCTCCAGAATAGACCATATACTAGGTCACAAATCAGGGCTCAACCGATACCAGAAGACTGAAATTATTCCCTGCATATTCTCTGACCACAATGCCGTGAAACTGGAACTCAACCACCATAAAAAGTTCAGGAGAAAATCAAACACTTGGAAGCTAAAGATGTTCCTGCTTAAGAATATGTGGATCAACCAAGAAATCAAAGAAGAACTGAAACACTTGATGGAAACCAATGAGAATGAAGATACATCGATCCAAAACCTATGGGATACAGCAAAGGCAGTCCTAAGGGGGAAATTCATAGCCATCCAAGCCTCACTCAAAAAAATTGAAAAATCCCAAATACACCAACTTTCATTACACCTTAAAGAACTGAAAAATCAACAAAAAATTAGACCAACCCCCCACACAAGGCGGGAAATAATGAGGATTAGAGCAGAGATGAATGAATCAGAAACTAGAGATACAGTAGAACTCATCAAGGAAACTAGAAGCTGGTTCTTTGAAAGAATCAATAAGATCGATAAACCATTGGCCAAACTAGTCCAAAAGAAAAGAGAGAAGACCCAAATTAATAAAATCATGAATGAAAGGGGAGAGATCACGACTAACACCGAGGAAATAGAAACAATCATAAAAAATTACTATCAACAATTATATGCCAATATGTTTAACAACCTAGAAGAGATGGATACATTCCTAGAAACCTATAAACTACCAAGACTGAAACAGGAAGACATTGACTATCCGAATAGACCTATATCTAGTAATGAGATTGAAGCAATGATCAAAAACCTCCCCAAAAACAAGAGTCCAGGCCCAGACGGGTTCCCTGGGGAATTCTACCAACATTCAAGGAAGAAATAACACCTATTCTCCTGAAGCTCTTTCAAAAAATAGAAATGGAAGGAAAACTTCCAGACTCTTTCTATGAAGCCAGCATCACACTAATCCCCAAACCAGACAAAGACCCCATCAAAAAGGAGAACTTCAGACCAATATTGCTGATGAATACGGATGCCAAGATTCTCAACAAGATCCTTGCTAACAGGATCCAACAATACATTAAAAAGATTATCCACCTTGACCAGGTGGGTTTTATCCCAGGGATGCAAGGGTGGTTCAAGACTCGCAAAACAATCAACGTGATAGAACAGATCAATAAGAGAAGAGAGAAGAACCACATGGTACTCTCAATTGACGCAGAAAAGGCATTCGACAAAATACAACTTCCGTTCCTGATCAAAACTTTTTAAAGTATAGGAATAGAGGGAACATTTCTCAACCTCATAAAATCTATCTACGAAAAACCCACAGCGAATATCATCCTCAATGGGGAAAAACTGACAGCCTTTCCTCTGAGATCAGGAACAAGGCAAGGATGCCCACTCTCACCACTAAATAAATCTTTTAAAACAAAACAGAGATTAGTTGTTAACACATCATCCGATGCTGTGGACAAGGTAAGCTGGGGTGGGTGTGGAGGCGGGGGAGTGGGGTGGGAGGAAAGAAAAGTCCAGGCCAAGGAACATCTTAAAAGTCTTTCTCTAATATCCTCCCCCACAGAATCATACTGATCCTGATTACAGCTTCTTTCCCATGAGTCAGTGTCCTCTCATCACCAGGCGTGGCTGAGCCTAGGCCTCCCAGAGTAGCCAGAACACACACACAGGTGGCTCACTGCCTTGACTCAAACCTTCCTAACCTGGCTTTTTCTTTTAAACCTCTACTGCCTTTTTGGAAGCTGGGTTTAAGATTTGATCACTATTTGATCACTTGTTGTTCAGTTTTATTCATTAAATGTAGTCCCTTGGGCCCCTTCCAGGCAGTGGGTGGCTGAGACCCCTTTCCCTACTTGAGCTGTTAGAGCTTCCCTCATCCCACCCTTAACAATCAGAGCAGCCACGTCTAATCCAATCTCCATTACACAGAGACCTGAGGTCTTGGAGTCAGCCATGGGTAGATCTTAACCCTGGAATTACAGAGATGGTCTGTCTGTGCTGATCATCCCTCACGTGGCTGCTTTCACTGGTGTGGATGGAGCTCTGGGCTGGAGTTGGGTGTTTTCTCCTTGTGGCATGAGCTAGGAAATAAGGAAGCTCAGAAGGAGGTTAATCCTTCAAAATATGATCATAGCACGTACAATGGCTCAGCCCCAGCATTGGGCTTCTCCCAGTTCAGGTTCCACCATCATCCCAGGGCAGCTTTCAAGGGTGACCTGGACTGTTAGGACCCTGCTCTGGCCCTCTCCTTCCAATCACTTCTGAGAATCCTCTTCCATTGCTCTTATCCTAACACACCTCACAAAAACACGTGACTTTCTGGTGCTCATGCTGTTCTTCCCACTGTGCCCACTGTTGGAACTGTACCGTCCCTTATCCTTCATGTCCCTTCCTGTCCAGCCCTAAACCCATGCTGCTCATTCCCCAATGATCACTTGGATCAGTGCACAGGACTTCCCATCTGTGCTGATCTACAAGGAATGCGCCTCTCCCTCTTCTTCGTGCTATGTCCTTTCCTGGGCTATCTGGCGCTGCAGACCAGAGTGGGTGTAGGTAGTCACAGTGTGTTGTCTCATCCAGGATCCACCTCCGTGCTGTCATCTTGCTTTTCTCACTCACTGGTTTTCAACATAGCTGAAGGGAAATGATTTTCACTTCCATGACAGCATGATCCCTGGGCTTTCCTTCACCCTCACTTCTCCTTTGCACCCCCTTTGCTGGCTTCTCTTCAGGGGCAGTCCTACCTCCAAACATTGCTGGGCCCCAGTGGTGAGTCTACAGATCATCAACTACACCATTTACACTGACTTCTCAGGTATCCTCGTCCAGACTCTCATTGTGAGTACTGCCTACGCACAAGTGACAACTCGACATTCATTACCCAGTCCATTCTCTCTCCTGAGCTTCAGACTCCTCCACCCAGCTTCCCTGCCTCATAGCTCCCATTGGATGTCTAAGTAGCATCACCAGTGAGCCACACCTATGTGGACATGAGGTCTGTCTTCCCAGCGTCCATTCCATCCCCCGTTTTGGTAAGCAGTCTTCCTATCCACAGCTGCAGGGGTAGCCTCTGGTGAAGAAAGTTAGGGTAATCCCATCCCTATTTGCCGCAGTGCTTGGTGATTTAAACTGGTCTTGTCAAAGTGAACACAAGTTCAGGACTTCTGTTTAATCATTGGGCAGTAGAAGCTTCTAGTGGGTGACAGGACTGAAACCCATGCAGCCATTTTGTTCCACTGAGGGAAGCCAGATGGAGGACAAAGCAAGATTTGAGGATCCATGGAGAATCTCTGACCAAACCAGGCCTAAATTCTGGACTTTTCAGTTGTCAGAGTCAATACCTTTCCCTTGATGTTCAGGCCAGTTTCACTCATATTTTCTATCACTCGGCAATTGGAGAATCATGATCCACATGAGAGCAAACAGAATTCTCATATTCTCACCACCCCATCAACTTGCTTTTCTGTGGTCTTCCCCATTTCAGTTCACGACAGCCCATTCCATTCAGCGGCTTGGCCAAAACCCTTCAACTCATCTTTGACTCCTTTCATGCCCCATATCCTGTCTCTCAGCTTTACTTTCAAAACATACATGGAGTCCATCCATGTCTAACCTTAACCCATTGCTGTCCACTCTGTCACAGCAGCCAGACTAATTTTTGAAAAACCTAAATTAGATTCTGTCATTAAAAACCTAAATTTAATGCTGTCATTAATCCTGTCATGGCCTTAAAATCCTTCAACTTGGAATAGAATCCAGGTCTAAGGCTATCTGTGATCTAGCCCTGCCTACTCTTCGGACTCATCCCGTTCCCCCACCCCCTCCCCCTCTACATTAGATTCCCTGAAACCCATGATAGGCCTTGGCCCTGCTTTTCTATACTCCTATTTTTCCTACTGTTGCCTGTCTCTTGTCACTCAAGTCTGAACTCAGGTCCCCTTGCAAGGAAGTCTTGTTTGAGGACCCAGTCTCATTGTCCCCACACAAACTTGGACATAGTTCCTTGGTTTATTTTACTAATAACACTTATCACTATTTGCAATTATTCCCTTTGTGTTCACGTCTTTATTGTCTGTCTCAGTCCCTCTCCTGGAAGCCCCTTAAGGGCAGACCCAGTCTTTTATGTTCATTGCTGGATCCTAAGACTGAACATTCATTGCGTTTGGACAGAGCGTGAGTCCCAGCAATGTGTGTGGCCACCACACCAGCGCAAAAGGTGGCCAAGCCTCCCTCACGTGGAATGCTCTGTCCCACGGCCGTAGAAGCTCAGCATTCTCTGTCAGGCATCTGGGCAGTGCGGGGATACAGAGGCAGCGAGTGCAGAGGAGAATCTGTGAAGCTTTCAGGAATCGGGGCTTCCAAGTTTGGTTCATATCAGTTCCCAGCTATGCTGGAAAAAGCGTCAGAGAAAAAGAGCCCAAGAAACCTCTGCGGCTGCAGTCACGGGAAGCCCCAAGTCAGAGAGGTCATGGGGTGAGGTGTGTGTGGGGAGGTCTCAAGTCACCCTGAGGTCTTTGGTCACAGATTCCACGTGTGCCGGGGCCCCCTCAGAGGTCATGGCGCCAACGACCACATTGACTACTGCAGCTTCATGGACAGAAGATGCCATCGGGGACTGAGTAGGCATTGCTGTCCTCGAGGGCCTCAGATCAGGTCAAGGACTCTCCTGGACCAAGGCCACTGAGGCCCCAGCCAGGGAGGGGGTACTATACACATTTCCTGGCACATACTTCCTTTCTCCTTTTAGATGAGCAAATGTTGTTGCTGAGGCCTTGGCCACAGCTTCCTGCCTCCTTCTGAGATCAGAAGCCACAGTCACTGTCTTAGTGACAAGACTAAGACTAGTCTTGGCTTCAGAGACACAGCATAGGGACTCTGTCCCCACTCCCAGGCTCTCCCAAGATGGGGGCTCTTATCAGGAGGCATGCTTAGTGGCAGCCATCTTGGTGTGCTGGGGAGGGGCAGACCTGGCTCTGGATGGACAAGACAGCTCTGGGAAGAACTGCACGTGGTATAGGCGGGTCAGAGCACCCTATCACTCCAGCTCCATGTTCTGGAAAATCACACTGATCTGCTGAGCAAAGGGTACAGATGAGAGAATTGAGGGACCTCCTGTGATCTGATATCCCTGGGCTGTGGCCCTCACCCAAGCTCTCACTGGCTTTAGGACGGACACTTCATCTTCACACTCTTGCCAAAGTCAGCTGTCTGGAGATCTCCATGAAACCATTCTGTCTACTATTTCCAGACTGTTGCCCCTGCTGTTCCCTCTGCCTGGAGCATCTCCCCCTTCTGTCTTCTCTCAGTTGACATCTCATCTTATCTTTCAAGAGTCAGTTCATAGGGCCCTCCTCCTGGAAGCCCTTCACAAACCCCCATGGCTGGGTGGAGAGTGCCCTTATGTGTTCCCACAGCCCCTGAACTGCTCTGTAGTTCTCAAGGAGGCTGCCAAGTCCCAGAGAGCCACATTGACCATCGTGTGTGAGATCATTATCCTTCCTTCCTCCTCTCAACATTCCTGATTCCCTTAATCTGCTCTACTTTTTCCAAAGCATTTATCACCTTCTAGCATACCATATAAATTTTTCATTAGGACGCAATTTTTGTATTGTCTGTCTTTCTCCCTCCTGAGCTTCACAAAGGCAAGGAATGCTGGCTGGTTTTTTACTTATATATCCTAAGCCCTTAGAACAGGGCTTGGCAATTAGTGGGGGACCAATATTAGTTCAAAGAATGAATGAGTGCATGAATGAATGAATGAATGAATGAATGAATAACAGTTGCCTGTTTACTTTTTGGTGAACTTCTAAGGGCAGGGTCTGAAAATAAATCATCTTTCTGTACTCAGCATTCAGTGTAGGATTGTGTACAGAGCAGGCATCAGTAAATTATAGCCCTTGGCCTGGCATTCAAGGCTCCCGCCATCTACAACTAAGCTTTCTTGCCAGACTCATTCAATAAAGGAGGGTGGGGAGAGGTTTTAGTTGAAAGTATGGTACCTGGGTTGGCTTGGCCCTCCTCACTATGGGTGACTCCACTCTGTTAATGCCTGGTTCACTGCATGAATGGGACAGATACTGCCAAAATCTCCTACCAACCATCAGTGGACAATTGTATTTGAGTGTGAGTGATTCTAACAACCGAGTAAGTGTGTGGGCATCAGTTTGAGCTGTGTGTGACCACAGGACCTTGCTCTGGAGGTACTCAGAAATCATTGCAAGATACTATTGCAACCTGGGTCTTTGTGGGTAAGGGGCATTTCCTGAAATTGTCCCAATTCCTAGAACTGCGGTGGGGGAGGGGATTACAAACCCATGAGGAGGGGACCAATTCTTCATTAAACGGTAATGGAAAAAATAGTTATTTAGGGGAAAAAATTAAAATCCTGCCTCATGCTACACAACAATATTAATTCTAGCTAATTAAAAGGTAAGTGTAAAAAGAACAGAAGAAAAATTTAAATACTTTCATTAGATAGGAGAGGATTTTCTAAGAATAAAAATCAATGGAAGAATTTATCCAAAAGAAATCAATGTGCATATCTATATAAATACTTGTACTCGATTAACAGATTTATTTGTAGTAGCCCCACACTGGAAACATACCACATTTCCATTGATAGATAAATGGTTAAGCAAACTGGGGACTAGCCACGTGATGGAATACTACTCAGCAATAAAAAGAATGAACTACTGGGCACCTGGGTGGCTCAGTGGATTAGAGCCTCTGCCTTCGGCTCAGGTCATGATCTCAGGGTCCTGGGATGGAGGCCCACATCGGGCTCTCTGCTTGGCGGGGAGCCTGCTTCCTCCTCCTCTCTCTGCCTGCCTCTCTGCCTACTTGTGATCTCTCTCTCTGTCAAATAAATAAATAAAGTCTTAAAAAAAAAGAATGAACTACTGAAACATGCACCAACATATTTTGATGAATCTCAAAATTATTACACTGACTAAAATAAGCCAGAAAAAAAGAGTACAAACTGTACAATTTCATTTATATCAGATTCGAGGAAATGTAAAGCATGGTGGGGGGGTGGGAGGAAGTGACTGCAGAGGAGTATGAGGAAATTTTGGACGGTGATGCATAAGTTCACTATCTTGATTGTGGTAATGGTCTTATGCTTGTATACATGTGTTGAAACTTATCAAATTGTACAATTTAAAAATGTGCTGTTTATTGTATCTCAGTCATATCTCAAGAAAACTTTTTAAAAATTAGTGAAAGAAAACACAAATGGAAAGGAAAAGGGATTTTTAAAAACTTTATACAGAGGTAAATCTTATATATAATAACAATGCACAGATATGTGTACAATTGAGTGAATTTTTATATATGCGTACACTTGTGTAAGTAATGCTCAGATCAGAATCTGGAACATTTTACCCCAGAAGGTTTCTTCATATCCTCTCCTATTCATTATCCCCCTAAAAGTAGCCTGGAACATATCAGTAGATTCGTTAGCATTCAAATTTCAAACTTCTCTGTGAGAAAAGCATCATGAATTATAACAAGTAACATGCTGGAGAAAATAATTTCCACAAATATGACCAAGTGCTACTAACCTTAACGTATGGAGAATTCTTATAAGGAAAACACTTGAGACCTTAATGGAAAATGAGCAAAGGACATGACTGAATAAGTCACAGGGGAAGAAAGGAAGGGAGGGAGGGAGGAAGGACAGAGAGAGAGAGAGAAAGGAAAAGGATATTCAATCATTTGATTGAACAAGCATTTATGACAAGCCTGCTATTGCCTAGGCACTGAGCTAAGTGCTGATATTATAAAAGGATATAAGACACGATCCTCATGGTCTAGTGAAAAAGATGGGAGAAGGGCAATTAAAAGCTGAGGAGACCATCTCCAGTCCACTGAGAATCACAGGTACCATTTGACCTGGAGCAGGTGTCTGACTCTGCAATGGAGGGTTTCCAGAGGAAGATGTCTGAGCTGAAGCCTGCAGAGAAAGAGGGGGATGTGGGAGAGGAAGGGGAGGATGCCAGCATTCCAGAGTGAAAGAACAACTTGTGTAGAGGCCTGGAAGGGATAGAAAGGGCATTAGCTGTTGGGCCTCGGTGAACCCAGGGTGCAGGAGCCTGGGGGGAATGGTGACTGACAATGAAGCTACAGGAATGAGGAGCCAGGCTTGGAACACCAGGGCACAGAGAAACTCTGAACAAGTCTGAGGAGTTAGGGGGCTGAAATAACTAGATTTAAGCTTTAGAAAGACATCATCTGGTTTCTGGGCAGAGGAGTAGTTGGCAGGGCAGGACTGGAGGACAGGACTTCAGGAAGGGGCTGTAGCAGACGTCAGGTGAGAGGTCATAGGAAAGGAGCAGGCCCAGGGGCATGAAGAATTTCCCCTCTAGGACTGAGTGCAAACTAGGACATAGGAGTGGGCAATGTGCAGGTAATGAGCATGGGAAGGTAAGGATGCCTGCCTGGCTTGGGTGTCTGGGTGAGTGGGGGTACAGGCCAGTCACTGGGATGGAAACACTGGGAAGAGAAGGCTTGGCTAGAGGACGATGATCCAGCTTATAATGAGGTAAGCTTCAGGTCCTTGTGCAGCATCAAAGGAGAGAATTGGCCTAGAGAGGTAAAGGAGCTTATGAGATGGTGGCTACCCTCGCCGAAGGAGTAGAGTTCCAAGACTAAGCCCAAGGAAAGCTATTTTGGGGGCAGGCAGAGGCAGAGAAACAGGCTGGAGAGGCTAGAAAAAGTTGCCTGGAGGATAACCGGGAAGCCTGGCCTTGGGAGGTTAATGACCAGCAATGTGGCTGTGATAGGCTACGAATTCTGAACACATGCACTGAGGCCCCAGGAACAGGTACCCCCTTCAGGGCAGCCCACACTGGAGCAACGAAAAAGGAGAGATGAGGGTGGGGCGAGAATAGAACTGCCACCCAGACCTCAACCACTTTCCTTGCCACCTGTGGTCCCTAGGCCATTGCTGTCCTTATCAACTTTCCTTAATTACGCAGAGCCAAGGATAGAAGATTGGAAAAGAAAAAGGAGAATGTTTGGAAAATACTAACACAGTGTGCTTTCCTGGCAAATTCCATTGTCTCATAAGGCTTCCCCAATTCCTGAAGCTGGAATATGAAGCATACAGGACTTCCAGAGAGGGATGGTAAGTCAGAAACAGAGAAAAGGGTGTTTGGGGAGCTTTCAAAAGCCTAGACTCTTAAGGGGTTCAGGACACCAGAAGTGACTGCAAGATGACCTACGACCAGACCTCTTGTCCAGTTTGATGAACGTTGGCTCACTAGTGGGAGTGTGTGTTGCATAGAATCACCCAAGAGGAGAGTGAGGATCCTCAGGAAAATGGGAGTTAAAGTTCTGTCCCTTCCTTAAATTTGGTCAGAGGATTTAAGGGATCTTGGTACAGAAGGGTACTCCCTTCTCTGTTTTAGCTAAAGTCTTCCAAACTAGTAAAAGAGGAGAAAATCATTAAAAAAACAAAAAGTTGCAAAAAAATTAACTAATCCAAAATAACAACAACAACAATAACAAAGAAACAGAATAGGCAGGAAAAAAATAAGTCATTTCATAAAATAATAAGTTTATCCAAAATACAACAGTACTATCACATTCAAATTAAAAACAACACTCCAGGCAAAAGATAGAGATTGTCAGACTGAATTTAAAAACAGAATGAGAAACACACCTAAAACCTGAGAGAAGGTGAAAGTATAAGACTGCAGAAAGATACACCATGCAAGCAATTACCAAAAGACAGTGAAGTGAGACAAAATGGACTTTAAGGCAAACATCCTTTTAGAAACAAAAGAATTTTTAATGCTCATTGTCATTTTACAAGAATGGACTACTCAATTCCAGAAGATAGAATTTAAGTATTACATGCATTATTTCAAAGTATGTAAAGAGAAATGGAGAGAACAGCAAGGATACTTAGACAAATTCATAATGATGATGGAAGATTTGCACATACCACTCTGTGACTGACTGAATAACATATGAAGAATTCTAAAAATTCAATAAGGATACCGATTTGAACAACACAGTAAGAAACCTGACAAATGGACATTGTGATAAATGCATTTTGTATAAAATGCTCTATCTAATAACTAGAGTACAAATTATTTTCAAATATACATAAAACATTTATAAAAGTTAGCCATATACTAGATCATAAAGCAAGTCTTAACGAATTTCCAAGGATGACATCATCTAAAGCTACATTGCCTATTATGGTAGCCAATAGGCATACGCTGAGTATTTGATGTACGGCCAGGCCTAAATAAGATGTGTTATTCATGTAAAATACACAGTATATTTTGAAGACTTAGTCCAAAAAATCTCAAATATGGCATAATAATTTTTATATTGATTACACATTAAAAGGATCTTATTTTGGACATAAAAGGCTAAATAAAACACTTTATTGAAATTAATTTCCACTTGCTTCTCTTTATTTCTTAAAATGTGATTTCTAGAAAATTTTAAATTACATTTGTGGCTTGCATTATATTTCTCTTGCACAGCACTGATAGCATATTCTCTGACTACAACTAAACAGAAATCAGTAGCAGAAAAATAGAAAGAGAAAAAAAAGAAGAAAAAAAAGAAAACTAGGAACCCTAAATGCTTGGATATTAAGAAATACACTTCAAAAATAATCCACATGTCAAAGAACTCAGAATAAATAAAATATTTGAACAGAATAACAAAATGTCTTATCAAAATTTATAAGATGTTTCTAAAGCACTACATGGAGCAAAGTTTAGAGCAGGGGTTGCCAAAATCCAGCCCACAAGCCAAAACCAGACCAAAGCCTAATACTGTAAATAAAGTTTTATTAGAACAGCCACTTCCATGTGTTTATTCATTGCCTATTGCTGCCTTTGTACTATAATGGCAGAATCGAGTTGTTCTGAAAGAAATCTGCCAAGCCAACTATACTTACTATTTGGTCTTTTACAGAAAAAAGTTTTGGTTTAGAGCCTTAAGTACATATATTAGAAAAGATTAAAGAGTGAAAAGTAATTAGTGAAGTATCCATCTCAAGAACTTTAACAAAGAATGGCAAAATAAACCCAAAGAAAATACAGAGATCAAACAGTAATGAAATAGAAAATGAGCATACAGGGGCGCCTGGATGGCTTAGTGGTTAAGCCTCTGCCTTCCGCTCAGGTCATGATTCCAGAGTCCCGGAATCGAGCCCCGCATTGGACTGCCTGCTCAGCAGGAAGCCTGCTTCTCCCTCTCTCACTCCCCCTGCTTGTGTTCCCTCTCTTGCTGTGTTTCTCTCTGTCAAATAAATAAAATCTTTAAAAAAAAAAAAAGAAAGAAAATGAGTATACAATAGAAGGAGTAACAAAACTCAAAGCTGGGTTTTTGAAAAGACTAAAACAATTCACAAACTTCTAGTGAAATAATAAAAAAAAGAGAAGAATTAATAACCAGTATCAGGGCTGTTGCCACGGATGCTATAAACATTAAAAAGCTAAGAGCATATTTTAAAAAGCCATATGTTAACAAAATTTAGAAAAAGTTGACAAATTAGTATAAAATCATAACCTAAGAAATAACTCAAAGAGAAACAGAAAACATGAACAATCCTATAACCTATAAAATAAGAAATTCAGAGGCACCCAGGTGGCTCAGTTGGTTAAGGGTCTGACTTCAGCTCAGATCATGATCTCAAGGTCCTGGGATCAAGCCCCGCAATGCCACGGGCTCCCCCACTCAGCAGGGAGTCTGCTTTTCCTCCTCTCCCTTTACCCCTACCCATGCTCACTCTCTCTCTTTCAAATAAATAAATAAATAAATAAATAAATAAATAAATAATATCTTAAAAAAGAATAAAATAACAGATTCAGTAAGAAATCTCTGACCCTAAATGGCTTTAGCAGTGAATTTTACCTTCCTTTTTTCTTTTCTTTTCTTTTCTTTTTTTTTTGAATTTTACCTTTCAAAGGAGACATAGTTCCAATCTTATACAAACTCTTACAGAAAATATAAAATGAGGAAACACTTCTGTGATACCAAAACCAGAGAGACAGTATGAGAAGTGGCATCAGAGGTATTCTTACTGGACTGATCATTTCCTTTATCATGCACAACTGGGCACTTTTGAGAGTGAAAGGCAATACTATCAATAATGATGCCAGGAAAACAAGTATAAACAGGAGTTATCCCAGGCAAATCAGGACATACATTTCCTTAAATCTCACTCTTAAACATAGATGCAAAAATCCTAAAGAAAAAGAAAAAATAGGATACACAAACTCACAATATACAAAAATGATAAGAATATATGATGACCATGTTGGGTTTGTCTGGAATATAAATTATTTTAACATTAAAAAGTAAATTAATGTGATTCACCACATAGGCAGATTAAAAGAGAAAAATACAAATGATCATCTCAAAATACGTGGAAAAACTTATTTGATAAAATCAACTTCATTCATGATAAAAACTCTCAACAAACCGAGGAATACAAGAGAACTTGCTTAATCTGGCTGTATACTGAAAGGAAACTACATATTCAATGGTAGAACGATGAAATCTTTCCCTTTCATATCTGTAACAAGACAATGATGCTTATCACTACTTCTATTTAACATTGTACAGAATGTCCTAGCCTGACAGAAAACAAAGAAAAATAAAAGACATAAAAATAAGAAAAATAGCAACAAAATGTCCCTATTCACAGATTTTATATATATATATAATCCAACAAGAGCTGTAAATGCAGTTTTAATATTGATAAGAGAGTTTACAAATTTTCTAGGGACAAAATCAATCTATAAAAATCAATCATATTTCTCTACACAAGAAAATGACATTTACTAATATGAACTTCTAAAAAGATATTATTTTTTTTAAAGGTTTTATTTATTTGACAGAGAGAAACACAGCCAGAGAGGGAACACAAGCAGGGGGAGTGAGAGAGGGAGAAGCAGGCTTCCCGCCGAGCAGGGAGCCCGATGTGGGACTCGATCCCAGATCTCCGGGATCATGACCTGAGCCGAAGGCAGTGGCTTAACCAACTGAGCCACCCAGGCGCCCCATAAAAAGATATTATTTTTAATACTGCATCAAAATACCAAATTCCTAGGGCTAAATTTAACAAAAGTTCTGTAGATTTTCTACTGAGAAAATTTTAAACTTTACTACTGAGAGACAGTGAAGAAATAATAAATAGATATACTATATTCATATATTATAAGTCTCTATATTTTTAATGATACCATTTTACTTAAGTTGATTTATAGAATCAATACAATCCCAAAGTCCCAGCATTTTTGGTTGTATGGTGGGGGGAAAATTGACAAGCCAATTTAAAATTGATGTGGATAAGAATAACCAAGACACTCTTAAGGAAAAGGACAAGGGAGAGAACTTGCTCTACCAGACACCAAGATGTATTATAAAGTTACAATATTTAAGACAGTGTGATTGATATTGGTTCAAAAGGAAACAAAGAGACTAATGGAATAGCACAGAGCATCCAGGAAGATATATATATATATATATATCCTTGAAAAATGATAGAGATAGGGATGCAAATCAACAGGGAAAGGAAAACCTTTTCTAAAAACGGTGCTGGGACAATTGAGTATTAATATGGAAACAATCAAATCAGAGCCCCATCTCATGCAATCCCAGGTCAGTTAAAGACAACAAGGTAGAAAGCAAAACTATAACATTCTTATCTAGTATACAAGAAAATCTCATAGAAAAGGAGGAATATCTAAAGAAGATGAAAAAATCTCTACCCAAAAAGAAAATATTTAACTACAGACAGGCCCCAACATACAACAGTTTGACTTAGGCTTTCTCCAAGTTATGATGGTGGAAAGTGATATACCTTCAGGAGAAGCTGTACTTCAAATTTTGACTTTTTATCTTTTCCAGGGATAATGATATACAGTAGGATACTCTCTCTTAATGCTGGGAGGTGGCAGCTCCCGTTCAGCTACCCCATCACAAGGACGAACAACCAATATACATATTGCCATTTTGTTTGTCACTTTCAGTACAGTATTCCATAAATTATATGAGATATTCAACACTTTATTATAAAATAGGCTTTTCGTTAGATGATGTTGTCTGATCGTAGGCTAACGTAAGTGTTTTGAGCATGTTTAAGGTAGGCTAGGCAAAGCTACAATGTTTAGTAGGTTAGGTGTATAAAATACATTTTCAATTAACAATATTTTCAACTTATTATGGGTTTATCAGGACACAACCCCATCGTAGGTTGAGGAAGATGTGTATATTAAAACAAAGAACTTTGGTTCCTCAAAAGATACCATGGAGTGATGAGCTCAGAAATAGAGTGAAAGAAGATATTTGCAACATGTATAATCCATGAACAGTGGCATCCAGAATATTTAAAGAAATCCTGCAAATAAGAAAACTGTAGAAAATCCCAGAAAAAAATGGGCAAAATGTATTATGAAGTTGGCACTTCATAATACAAGGAATCCAAAAGGTCAAAAACCATAAAATGGTTCTCACCCTCACTGGGAATCAGGGCAAGGCAGATTTAAATCACAGTGAGATGTCATTTATGCCTCTCAGATTGGTATAAATTTAAAAAGCCTGACAATTTCAGACAACATCACATGTTGGCGAGGATGTGAGGCAGCAGGAATATTCAAATACTGCTGGTGGGAATGTAAATTGTACGACATTGTGAAATTGATTATTTATCACTAACTGGTGAAGTTGAATATACTTCAACACCCAGCAATTCCAGCTCCTAGGTCTGTGCACACACCTATAAACACAAACTTTGTGGCTTAAAATTACACAGATTTTATTATTTGACACTTATAAAGTGAGAAGTCTTGAAATCAATGTATTGTAAGGTTGTATTCTTTCTGGAAGAACCTGTTTCTTAAACTTTTTCAGCTTCTAGAAGCCTCCTGCATTCCTTGCCCGTGACTTCTTTCTCCATCTTTAAGGCTCTCAGTGTAGCCTTTTCAAGTCCCTCTTTCTTTCTCTGACCTCTGCTTCCAATGTCCCATCTCCTTCTCTGGATCTTACTGTCCTGAATCCCTATCTTAACCCTTGTTATTCCATCGGGCCTACCCAGATAATCCAGGATAATCTTCCCATCTCAAAAATCCTTAATCATCTCTGCAAAAGTAGGGTGGTAACAAATTTACAGGTTTTAGGGATTAGAACATGGATATCTTGGTGGTGGCGCTGATGCGGGTTCATCTATTCTAGTAAATATATGTGCATGTGCACCAGGATAATATTCATCGCCAATCTGGAGTAAGAACTGGAAACAACTCAACTACATTCACTTAATGTTTAAAAGCAGGCAAAGCTAAATATATTGTTTAGGAACACATATAAAGGTGACAAAGTTAAAAGAAAACCAAGAAATTGATCAACATAAAACGGGCTAAAATGCTATCATCCCCAAAGGAGAGGAAGCCATGATCAGAAGGCAAATGTGGGGAGAATTCTGGAGTTTGTGCAATGTTCTTTCCTTTGATGGCCACTGGTGATATGAGTGATTGCTTTATAATTATTTGTTAAACCATGCACATGTTTTATACCCTTTTCTGTATGTGTGCTTTGTATTCCATTTTTAAATGTTCAAAAAAATACAATAAAATCAATGAAATTTCTTGCACTTCAAATACTGGAAAACCAAAGAGAACCAGAACTTTCAGAGTAAAGAGGGTTTGGCAAGATGTCAGAACCATGTTCTTTTCTACCAGTCTCTCTTCTTCCCACTGTGAGGGCAGTCTATGGGAGTCTATGGGAAATCTGTATTTACTGAGCTGACATTCCCAAATGTCAAATGGAAAGAGTAGAAATTTGCAAGGGAAACCTGGGGCTGTGCCAGATATCACTGTGAGCAACAGGTTGCCAGCCTCTAGAGCTGTCTTCATGGGGTGCTTCTACGGACTTGCTACCCCGAATGCCTGGTATCTAAGTCCAGAAGTTTATTCCTCCAGGACTCTCAGGCCTGTCCCCTAGTCCCCATACAGGCCTCCTGGGGCATGGGAGGAAGCTGATATGGCCTCACAATTTCCATGGGTCCACATGCTCTAATAAACAGAGAGAGAATGTTTGTGTAGCCTGGTCATACAGGAAGGCAAGCAGTGTCCTGGGAGTGGGTGAGGAGGCTCAGCGAGCTGTACGGTGGAGGGATCAGGAACTGAATCACAGTATTAAGAGTCATTTACCAAGATTGCAAGAAGCCAATGGCCCCCTGGCTGAGGAAGCCCAGGGTGGAAAGAGCCCTGGGATTGGTGCTGGGAGAGCACTGTTGCTACACTGACCAATCTGGGCCATGGGGAGACTCAGGAAGACTCTCAGGCTCTACTGAGAAAACATCCAGACTAGCTTTTTTTATTGTAGTAAAATACACATAACATAAAATTTATCATTTAACCATTTACAAGGGCATAGTATAGTGACATTAAGCACATTCATACTCCTATGCAACTATCACCACCACCCATCTCCCAAATTTTTTAAGCATCCCCAAATGAAGCTTTGGACCTATGAAACAATGATGCACCATTCTCCCCTACATGCAGCTACTGGCAACTCTCATTGTATCTTCTGTCTCTATAAATTGTATTACTACTGGGGCACCTGGGTGGGCTCAGTCAGTGAAGCATCTGACTCCTGATTTCAGCTCAGGTCATGATCTCAGGGCTGTGAGATGGAGCTCCACATCTGGCTCTCACTCAGCTGGAAGTCTGCTTCTCCCTCACTCTCTGCCCCTCCCCCGCTTGTGCATGTGCTCTCTCTCTAAATAAATAAAATCTTAAAAGAAATCGATTACTAGAAATATCTCATATAAGTGGAGTGCAGTATTTATCTCTGGCTTTTTTTACTTAGCACAGCATCTTCAAGGTTCACCCATATGGCAGCATGTATCAGAATGCCGTTCTTTTTTAAGGCTGAACAATATTCCATTGTATGTAGAGACTGCATTTTGTTTATCCATTCAGCTGTTGATGGACACTTGGACCGCTTTGGCCATTGTAAATAACGCTGCTGCTATAGACGGAATGTTTTTGTCTTTCCAGCATTTGCATGTTGAAATCTGATCCTGCATGTATTGGTATCCGGACGTGGGGCTTTGGGGAAGTGTTGGTTATAAGGGAAGACTTCGGGAATGGGTTAGTGCGCTTATAAAAGGGGCCCCAGAGAGCTCTCTTGCCTCTTCTTCCAAGTGAGGTTAGAGTGAAAAGACAGCCATCTAGGAACCAGAAAAGAGCCCCTCATCCAACATCAAATCTGTCAGCATTTTGGTGTTGGGCTGCCCAGCCTCCAAAACTGTGAGAGATAAATTCCCATGCTTTCTTAGCCACTCAGTCTATAGTATTTGGGTTTTTTTTTTCTTTTAAGATTTTATTTATTTATTTGACAGACAGAAACACAGCTAGAGAGGGAACACAATCAGGAGGAGTAAAAGAGGCAGAAGCAGGCTTCCCACTGAGTAGGAAGCCTAAAGTGGGGCTCCATCCTGGGGCTCCAGAATCATGACCTGAGCCAAAGGCAGACACTTAATGACTGAGCCACCCAGGCGCCCCTACAGTATTTTGTTATAGCAGCCCATAAGGACTAAGATAGCAGTATGAACACTGGCATGCAAATACAGACCAGATGTTTTAAAGTCAGGAACTAAGGAAATTGCAGTTATGACAATGACCATTAGAGAGGCCAGGACAATTAACCAACCAAGACCAGAGAGACACATGGCTCCAATTCCACTTCTAAGCTGCTGTCTGTGATGTCGTGGCCCTTTTGGTACAGACATCTGGGCAGAAACGCAGTGTAGCGTTCCAGGCCATGGGCCTCCTCAACTCACCCCAGCCTGGTGGAGCACCAGTCATGTTCACTGGAATGATAAGACAGAGACTCAGTAGTTAAATCTGAAAAAGTTCTCAGAGTTGAATCTGTTGTAAACCTATGGATCCAATACACAAGGAGATGTTTGGAAAATGTTCATGTTCAATAGTCAAGCAAATGTTTCAACCTAAACTTCTACAAATTATAGATAAGATACCTAAGAAGCCAAAGGCAGGGTCCTGTGGGCAGAGGGGAGAAGAAGACAACTCTTGAGTCCTTTGCAGTATAAAAGGAGGTATAGGACCCACCGTTCGCGCAGAGCACAGAGCAGATAATAGTCCCAGAGCTAAAGAGGTTTAAGGTCCCAAAAGAAGTGGCCAGAGGTGGCTCTATGTGAGTCAGAGGGAGGCAGAGAAGAGAAAATGGGTGCAAGCAGGTTGTCCTCTTATCTCAGGGAACTTCCTCCAGCTCTGTACCTGCCAGATCTATAGAAGAAGCTAGGAAGGGTATTTAAACTTGGAGGAAGATGCATGGAAGCAATCGGCTGGGTGAAGAGTGTGGAGAGGGTCTTCCCAGGGGCCATGAGCAGCAGAGGAGAGCACACTCTGTGACCTTGAGTGGCAGTGGAATGACTGGACCATGAAGGCCAGCATATACTTGTACATTTTTCAAACATTGCTTTCATCTGTGTCCCTTCCTACCAGCCATTCCTGACTCCAGCCAACATTTTGAGCAGATTCCCAACTCTTGAGTCCTTTGCAGTATAAAAGAAAAGCGAGTGCAGCTTAGAGTCAGGGTGACACTAGTTTCTTCCCCTCCCGCAGGCTGGCCAGTTCTGCCACAGAGAGCTGCCACAGTGCGGGTGGGGACACGAATGGCCGCATCTTTCTCTTCTCCCTCCCTTTCCAGGACCCTTTCTTCCTTGGGCTATTGGAGTGAGGAGGATGGAACGAGACTGTCTCTCCTATAGGACAGGCACTGCTGTCATCCTCTTACCTGTTGCTGCTTTTCAGGCTGGACTTGCCTGGCTGCAAGCTTCTCTGTGGCAGGTGGGTCCCAAGGGTATGTGTGTGCATCCTTCGGGATTCTGTGAAGGAACAGGCAGGAACCTGTTTACTCCATAGCTCCCCATCAAGAGCAAACCCCTGATTCTACCTCTTCTCAGGCCCCTGCTCCAGTCCCTGTGGTCATACTAGTGTCTCTTCCTGGGTTCCCCTGCCTGGCAGGTAGCCTTCTTCATGGGGCTTTAAGCCCCTTCACACTTCTGGGTTTCCACTTAGGCTTTAGAAAACCACATATTTTTGCTCTACCATACTGTGGGAGGCCAGAAGGCTCCAAGGCACTCTCCCACTGGTTGTCTTCTTGGCTCAAAGAAGCATAAGCTTGGATATTGGTTGTCTTTCGAAGACAACAGGTTAAATCCTACACAGCATCCTGTTAAACTGATGTTTTCTCTCAAGAAGGTAGTGTAGAACAAACAAATGTCCTCTAGTTGACAGCTAACCGGGAAGAAGACAACATTTCATTTGCTTAGTGTTTGGCCATTAGAGCTGTGTTTTATTGAGTCTTGAAGGAGTGTTTTAGAACATAAAAAATGGGAGCCTATTTCATATCATGTGCTGCAGATTAGATTCTTATCCAGGTGTGCCTACCAGGAAGTAGAGAAGGACAGGAGGGGTGAAACAGGACCAAAAGCTTAAATAGGGGTGAGGGGACTTTGGGAGGCCAAGGACTACTCATTCCCTGTAGTGGAAGAAGCCCTAAGGCTCCTCAATGGGGATTTCCTTAAGAAGAAAGCCAGGCTGTGTTTCTCCTGGGCCAGGTCTAAGTGGGCTAACCATAAATCACTGGAGGGACAGCAGCAGTGGTTTGTGGACAGAGAGGTGTCCTCTCTGGTCACTGTGAGACATAGGATGGGAGATGCCTGGCTTGGGGACTCTGGTGGGAATTCCAGCAGGCAGGTCTGGGTCTGGATGGGGAGTACACATGGGAGTGATGAGAAGAAATGGAGCAGAGAGGTACTAGGAGGCAGATGTGGATAGTGGAGAGAGGGATCAGTAGGGGCATGGGGCTGACGGTGGTGCCTGAGCCAGGGAGAAAAAAAGACCCAGGTGAGCCCAGACAGGGGATAGGACAGGGAATACTTGTGTGTGGGGGAGACAGAATCCTGAAAGGAATCAAAACCATAGAATTAAAGAAATTAACTGTGGGCGTGGAAATTGCAACCCAGACCCAAATCAGACGGAGAAACTCCCTTGAAATGCAACACTGGGCACAAAATAGCTCTTCATAAAATATTTATTTTTCATAGAGGAGAAGGAATGCTTTTGAAATCTGAGGTACAAATGAAAATGGCTTCACATTCCCTCTGCCCCTGAAAGGGCTCCATTATTAAAATAACTAACTCCAAAATAGGGTAGACAATAAATAAATTGTTAAATAAGGTTGTCAGTGGGATCTGTGACAGAGTGGAGCATTCACTAACATATCAAGGAGGAGGGTTAGAGACATAGGAACTGAACCCAACTCCGAGCCCTGGACATGCGGAAGCCCAGACTAAAGCTTCCTGCACGAGGCTTTGACGGTTTCTGGGCACTTCAGTAAGTGCATCAGAAACTCATGCAGGGGGGCGCCTGGGTGGCTCAGTTGGTTAAGCGACTGCCTTCGGCTCAGGTCATGATCCTGGAGACCCGGGATCGAGCCCCACATCGGGCTTTCTGCTCGGCGGGAGGCCTGCTTCTCCCTCTCTCAGTCCCTCTGCTTGTGTTCCCTCTCTAGCTGTGTTTCTGTCAAATAAAAAAAAAAAAAAATCTTTAAAAAAAAAAGAAACTCATGCAGGGCTTCCAGAAAGACTTTCAGCTTCCTTGAGAACTCATCAAAATCTTCTGCTTGTATGTACACTTCTCCCTTGGAAGAAATGAGAAATTTGGGTCAGATTAGAAGGAGTCAGAAGAGATGTGGCAGGTTCTACACTAGGTCTGGGCAGCTTACCTGGGATGCGGGTGTGGGCATGGGCAAGATGTGCAGGAATTTCTGTGGACCAGAGACAAGAAGAACCAGTTAGTTAGCCTTTTGGGAAAAGCTAGGAAAGCAATAGAGGTTTCACTAGGAGCTGGGGGCCTCTGTGTCCCCCTGCTAGTGACTGTACCGAAGAAGGCACTAGGTGGCAACTCTGTCCCCAGCCATGGAGGGGTTGGAGGCAGGGGAGGAGGCAGGTACTCAGGGCTCAGGGGTGAGATGAAAATGCTGCTGTTCTTTAAGAAAAGGTCAAGACCAGGCCATGCACTCCGACCTGGAGTGGGCTCCTTTGGGGTGCTGAAGACCCAGTGCCAGAGAGACCCTTCCCAACCTCACACACCTCCAGGACCTCCAGAATTTTACTGATGTATAAAGACTCATTAGAACCACTGACGATCTCCTTTGAGATGATCTGGAAGGCAGCCAGGTTAGATGTCAGAAGTCAATCATTCTGTAGGACGAAGAGTCATGAGGAAGGGCTTAGGAGAGGCTGCCCTTCTCATGGTCTTGGGTGTCATCCTTCCTGACTCTTTTTTGGGATGCCTCCACTAGCACCCTCTGCAACCTCCCCTAGCTTTCCACACGGGGCCTGGTCCTGTCCCAGACCAGGAAGAACCCAGCTGCCCCAGGGGCCCAGCACCTGAGGTGGTCACGGCATATTCTGGCAAAGCGCAGTCAAGGCAGGGCCCATCCTACCACCTGGCTCCAGACGGGCTGCAGAAGGAGCCTGGGTGACTGGGAAACTTAACAAACCAGCCGCCAGAAGAACCCAAAGGAATGGAGGCCAGCTTTGGAAACACACAGTTTTAGAATTCCCACTCTTAGGAATAACCACGTATTATGCAACCCCCACACAAGCCAAAGAAGAAGCCAATGCAAATACCCGCACATAAGATGCCAGATAAAGGATTAAGGCCCAGGTGTGACCAACCAGGTGTGCCTGACACAAATGCACCCCAGCCCAGGGTGGGGACCAGTCACACAACGGCAGTCCCTGGTGGGGAGATGGTGGGCCCTTCGGCTTGGGCTCTCACCTGCAGCTGCAGATTAATGGTCTTCAGGTGTCTGCAGGGGGAAAGAGAACTGTGAGTGTCTCTGGCCTGAGACTGCCAGGCCCTCCCCGTCCATGCCCAGCTATTCACAGAGCTAGTGTTCGGCTTAGAGCAGATTTCAGAGATGGTGATCCAGTACTTGCAGCAGCCCTGATCCTGGGCCCCGGGGGTCATTACGGGCATGGATCTGGGGAGGCTGAAGGAAAGGAAGATGAGGAGAAGCTGAAGGCAGAGGGATCTCTACATCTTGAGTTTCTTGGAACTAATGTGGTCCTCCCTGGCTGTAGGGAATCTGGAGTGGCCCAGCCAGCTTTCTCTTTTATAGACCCACTGGGGGGATGGGGATGGGGCAAGGCAGAAAACTGGGTAGTGGGGGATGTTAGAGAAGCCCCAGATGGACTGATACCCTTTTCTGATAGAGAATCTCCATGACAAACATATCAACTTATTCATCATTTTCTGGAACTCATAATCAGTAAAACCTGAAAAAAAAACATTCTCGGGGCGCCTGGGTGGCTCAGTTGGTTAAGCGACTGCCTTCGGCTCAGGTCATGATCCTGGAGACCCGGGATCGAGTCCCGCATCGGGCTCCCTGCTCCGCAGGAAGCCTGCTTCTCCCTCTCTCACTCCCCCTGCTTGTGTTCTTCTCTGGCTGTGTTTCTCTCTGTCAAATAAATAAAATCTTTAAGAAAAAAAAAATTTCTCAAAGGGTTTCACCTCACCTCACCAAGGAAGATAAGAGCCGCTACCCACCGGACAGAGTGGGCAACCTGGCTCTGAGCTCACCTGGGCCTGTTTGTGCCCCTCCCCAGCCAGAAGCTGGTCCTGCTGTGCCCTGGACTGCTCTGACTCTCTGCCAGTCACCTTTCTTGGCCTCCCTTTCTCTGCATAAGAAGCAACCAAGATTCTGCCTGGCAATATCATATCCATGACTAACCATCTGCAGGAAGGCTCAACCACTTAGAAGAGCAGTTTGTGGGAGCCTGGAACTCTATGTTACCAGCATCTCAGTCACCCAACAGTTTGGGGTCAGCTACATTGAGAATGGGGACTGTGGGGCTGAGGGCTCTGTATGTCTGTCCCCCTGGCTCCTGGCTTTATCGACATAATAGGAATGCATGTCCCAAAGCTTTGTGTTCCACATGGGCGACAAGAGAGTGGCAGGCACTGAATGCACATACATTTATAAATAGTAAGAATGACATGGCTACCCCCAGTTACCAGATGTCAGAGCTGAGGCTAGAAGACTTGAGATTGACAGACAGGATGCCTGCATCCCCACACCCAGCTGTGCTTGGGAGCACTTCCTCTCTAACATGTCTGGCTCCATAACAGCCTGCAAAGGCCTTAGCTTTCCCTTCCTCAGTCTTCCCTGATTGTCCAGGCAGAGAGAGGCTGCCTCATTTCCAGGCGTTCTCCTCATCAGGCTTATTATTCTCAGCTCTGGTTTCCCACCTGTCTTCTCTGTTATTGAACTTGGGGTGGAGGTCCACTTGGCACTGACGGTCCTCCAGGAGGATGCATAGGGTGAGACTATGCAGACCCGCGCAGAGATGGGTGGGATAGGAGGCCAGATCTCTCTTTTTCCGGAGCTCTTTCTACTCAGGTGAGCATGTGAAACCTGATGGTACTGCTTGGTGAGCCTAGAGCTGCCTTGTGTCGTGGCAAGACTGGGCGGTGTGGTCAGGGCTACCAGCGGAAGAGTGACTGAGGTCACGGGCAGATGGAATCTGACACAGGATGCTAAAGAGAGGGTGTCGGGGGAGTCTGCCATGATGACTGAGGTCTGGGTCCCTGTTGGCGGTAGATACCCCAGAAAATTCCACCAGGCCTGTGGGGGTGAGTGGGTGAGTGACAGGAAGGAGCAGATACAGACGGGCCCCAAGAGCCATGACCTTGAACACTGTGCCCCATTCTGAGTGAATTCAGACCGCAGGCCTACACGGACTCATCAGATGGGGTCCAGAGACCCACCCTGAAAGCTGTAGGGTCCCTTTTCTCCACATGCCAGTCAGCAGTCCTAGGCTGGCTCTCCCACTCCAGCCCTAGTGGGGCCTCCCTTGGGCCACCCAGAGCTGGGCACACTCAGCTCATTTCCCTTCCTGATTGCAATCAGCCCAGTCTGCAGAGGAGGCTTTCCCTAGGCTGAGCTGACATAAACACTAGGGGTAGAATCACTTTTTTATAGGAGGCCAGGCTTTTCCAAGGGGTTGGACATGACTCTTGCCTTCTCCTGAAGGAGGGTGTTCCTGTGATTGGACCTGAAGCATCTCCTTTAGAGTCAAGGCAAACCTCAAAGGAGACTCCCCAGGAGGCTCAGGTTCCCAGTTGCCCTGAGAGGTCCCAGAAGTCCTGGGGAGGATACCCGGCCATCCTCTTCAGCAGCAGCTGAGTGGCCCCTCTGAAGCATGTTTGCTTTGTGGACTGTAACTCCACTCCTTGCATGGGAGTAAGCTCTGGCTTGCACTCAAGGGGCCTCTCTAGGGGGACTGGGCCCACCAACTCCTGCCTACCTTGCTCTGGCTGTCCTGCTCCTTTCTCTGCCCACCATGGCCACATCCCCCTCTCTCAGGGGCCCTCCACCTTGGAACAGAAAGGCTTTGGATTCTCCCAACCTCCTTGTCTTTTAAGCCCAGGCTGCCAGCCCCTTAAGGCCATGTCCAGGCAGTCAGCTCACAGACTTCCAACCAGGACACCCTCCGTGCTTCTGACCCCACCTCCCTAAACTTCAGGAGCTGACTTTGTCTCTGATTTCAAACAGACACAGAAACCATTTTCCTCTCCTACCACCAAACCAGCAGACACAATCCATTTCACCCTCCGTGCTGGATGGACCGGGCCCAACCAGATGGCCTTTCCCTGAGCCTTCTGCTCAGGTGAGCATGCAACGCCCAATGCTGAGAGCTCTCCCTGTGTGCATGCCCCTTGGGCACCCACTGTGCTGGCCTGCCACCCAGCTGTCTAGCCCATTCTCAACTCACCTCCAGCACAGGGATCTCCAAACTTCCCTGTCTGGAAAGATCCTTTCTGTCTCCCTGACTCCTCTAGCTGCCCCCATCTCTCCGCCTCCCTTCAGAATGAAACTTCAAACCATCTACTACCCTCTGTCCCACCTTCACTCATTCCTCAGCCCACTGTTACCGGCTTCTACCCTCACTGCACACTAAAATGGCTACTCCAGAGGCACCAGTGGCCTCTGGTTAAAATTTCTAGTGGCTCCATATTTTCCTCACCATATCCCTTCCCATCAGCCTGCATCACCCCTTAATCTATTACTCTCTGGTGCTCAGCCTCTGTGATCACACAAAACTGCCTGCATTCAATCCTGTGGATGTCACTTTCTCAGCTTCCCTGAGCCTCAGTTTCTTTAGGTGTGAAATGGTGGTAATAATAATAATAATACCTGCACCATAGGCTCACTGTGAGGATTAAATGAGTCAACCAGGGAAAAGAACTGAGCCCCAGCATTTGCTAAGGTCTACTTAGTGGACGTTAGCTGTGGGAAGCTTTACCTCCATGTGGTTCTCTGCCTCTGCACCAGAATCCACCCAAGCTAGCCTCCCAACCAGAGAACTCCCCCACCCCCTCCCTGGCCACCCTGCTGTCCTGACTCTTATTGGCCATCCTCCCCGCGGTGGCCAGACTAGGCTTCCTGCAACCCACACTTTCCAGGGCCACACACCTCCCTGGATGGACACCCCACAATACTTCTAATGCTCCTAGCACGAGGCCCCAAACCTCCTTCTCCTTTGATAGCCTTTGCCAGTATTTTTAAAACAAGAGACAAATACTATAAATGTCAAGATTTCTGGTAGCAATACTCGGGTTTTCTTGGTATAACGCAATACATAGTCAGGGTTTAAAAGGAGCACTTGTAGGAATGTTCAGCCTCCCTAGCTTCAAAATTGACTGAACTTTCAAATTCCCTCAAAAAGTCCTTTAAATTAAAAAAAATAGATTTTTTTTTTCTCTGTAAGAAATCACATGTTTCTGTGCTCTGGTCCCTAAAACTCTTGTATAGAAGGTAATACCAACCCATGGTTGAGGGCCCAAGAAGCCCTGTATCTCTGGGGCAAGGACCCCCAGCCCTACCCAAGCTAAGTACTTTATATCTTTCTTTCAGCTTTTAAGCTCAAAGTCTAACAGGGCAGACAAGATCATGATAATACAAAGAGCAAATGCTATATGAGGCCTATACAAATTATGTTGGGAGAGCAGATAATATCTCACATTTACTAAGCTCTTATGTTATCAGTTGAGTACTTCATTTTATTTGTGTGTGTGAGAGAGAGAGAGAGAAGCAGGCTCCCAGCTGAGCAAGGAGCCCAGTGTGGGACTCAATCCCAGACCCTGGGATCATGACCTGAGCCGAAGGCAGCTGCTTAACTGACTGAGCCACCCCGGCGTCCCAAGTTGAGTACTTTAAGTCAGAACTTTTGCAGTGTCATGTGAATCACCTGAAGGTCTTGTCAAAATACAGTTTTTGATTCAGAAAGTCTGGGGTGAGGTAAGAGCACCTGCACTTCCAACAAGCTCCCCACTGAAGCAGCAGTTCTGAGGTCCAAGGTGAGAGGAGGAAGGCTGGCCATCGGCCTCTCCCCACAAGACTGTGTTTCCAAAGGAGAGGGACGGAGCCTGTTCTATTTCCAGGGCTTACACACAGCAACTGCTGATAAAACTTTGTTGAATGAATGATGCCTAGTGAGTACCTAGCTGTAAGATTCCCTGTGTATGGTCTCATTTCACTGTGCCTTTGAGACACTCCACGTGTTTTGTGAGGATTCTCTGGGCCCAGATTCCGGGACCTTTCCTGGCCCGTGGCTGAGCAGGGAGCCATGCATATTGGTTACAAGCCTCATTCTCATAGTACTGCCTTGGGCCACAGCTTCCTCACCTGCCTTCTTGGCAGCCACATCCTGGTCCTTGTCTTTACCAGATCTCTTCCCTGCTGAGAAGCCTGAAACCTCCCAGTTCCCCTGGCTCAGCATAACTTCCTATCCTTCATCTCCTCATGCTGATTGTATCACATCTCACCCTGACCCCCAGCTCTTCCATCCCACCTCTCCTGATTCATCACCCCAGTCCGAGTTATCTCAAAGAACTCTTTCCCATGCCCCACCACATTCACCCCTTTACCAAAACCCCCTGTCCGGGGCCTGCATCACGGCCTGACATGCCTCAGGGGACAGTGGTCCCCATCTCCCTTCAGAGGTTGCCTCTGGCCCCCCAATCTGGTTTTCCTGCTGCTTCACTAGCTGCTCCTTCTCTGGTTCTCTATGGCCTCCTCCATGGTCTTTCCCTGCCCTCCTCCCCACTGTGCAAAGCCTCCCTACCGGGCCTGTGCCTGCCAAATCCATACTCCCACACACTGGGATCCAGACCCCTGCAACACTGCTCTATCTGCCGCTCACCAGCCCTATCGCTAGAAACCCACACTGAAGGCAAAAGTTGCCTTCCCTTCTCCCTAGCCTCACCCCTCACAGCTTCCAGTTCCCCCTCCTAAACCTTCTCAAGCCAGCCCCCTCCTCCTGCTTCCCAGTGACAATTTCCTCAAAGGCCCTTGCCCTCAGGTCTCAGAACCCAGAACCTCCTTGCTATCAAAGGGACCACCGCCCAAGGCTTGTGACCAGGCCTGCACTAGAGGTTAAGATCCCATAACACTGGGCCGAGTCAGGCTGCCAGACCAATGAAGAAAGAATGGGCATCTGGTGCCTGGGCTCCATCAGTGACCCTGCCCCAATGAACAGAAAGTGCTAAGGAGAAGCAGCCCAAGAACCATGAGGCAAACCACTGGGAGCTTTAACACCAGGAACTCAGCACTGGGAGGCAGGGGGCAGTGGGGGAGGTGTTCAAGAGCAGTGCTTCTCTGTTAATGAGCCCACATGTGAAGAGCTGGCTGTGTGGCGGCTTCCAGACAAGCTCTTGTCTGTTCCGGTGGGCCTTCACTTGGACACCTAAACAGGACCAGGCAGTGCCAGGCGGGGTGGGCAGCAGAAGGTCAGAGCTGTCCAGGGCATGGCAGGAGCAGGTGCTATGGGGCAGGAGGCTTGTCGGAGCCCAGAGTCAGGCAGCCCCTCACCTGTCAGAGGGATCCTCTCACCTGTTCCCACTCTGCTCAGTGGCCCACCCTACTTTTCTCCTTGGCAAGAGATGGAGATAACCTCTGAGTAATTTTTTTTTCCAAGTTTCACTGATCTCCAGTACTAGAAAGTGACGAATAAGTCTGTGGTTTGCTATGTATGGAGGTTCCATGTCAGATAAAGATTCTTCTGACGTCCGCCCCTCTCATTGGGGTGTAGGCACGTGGCCTCGGTGCATAAAAGACGGGAGACTGTGTCGGATGCTTCAGAACGCCACAAGGGACCAGGACAAGACAGAATACACCCTGCCAGCCGGAACATGAACAGCGTCCCCGTCCTGCACCTTCTCCTGCTCCTGCTTGGACTGCAAGCCCTGCAGGCCCAGGGGAAGTCTTTGACGACATACCAGCCTCAGCACTACTCCGAGATGATCAGTGAAATTATGGACATCTTAAACAATTCATCTTCGTCTTCAGAAGTGAGTGACTGGGATAAGGTTGGCAGAGGGCAGGAAAGGGCTGGCACATGTCTCAGGCCAACAGGACTCACGGCTCTCTCTCCCTTTGCCCCCGCAGGAAACCTTGGACCCAAATGAGACAAACACCCTGCTGGTAAGCTCTCAGCCCACACTGGGGCACACCTGGTCCTAACCCACTTTCTGCCTGGGTGGCTGCAGGCCTGTCACCCCACCTCGCCTAGCCTCAGTGTTTCATCTGTGAACAGGATTAACAGTCTATCTCAGTGGGGTCCCTGTGAGATTATGTGGCACCTATGCACAGAGCACCAGGCCAGCGTCAGGTGTTAACAAGTGTTCAATACATTTCCCCTGCCGGGTCTCTAAGAGGAAAATGTTTTCTTCTTTCTTCTTCTTTTTTCCTTCTTTTCTTCTTCTTCTTCGTCATCATCATCTTCTTCTCCTTTCTCCTCCTCCTCCTCTTCCTCCTCCCCCGCCCCTCCTCTTCCTCTTTTTTCTTCTTCCTCTTCTTTCTTCTTCTTTCTTCCTTCTTCCTTCCTTCTCTTTTTTCCTTCCTTCTCTTCCTTCTTCCTTCTCCTTCTCCTTTTTTTAAAAATTACAAATGAAAAGGTAGCTGTAGGTGAACAATTCCAAAGGTCTTAAGCTCTTCATTTTTTGGTGGGGCAGCCTAAAATTTCCCCCATTAACTTGCCTGCTCCCTTCCTTTTCCTTAAGACACTGGATCCTGTTCCTCATGTTGACTGGCCCTGGGCATTATCGTTTACACTAATTTTTCCTAGTTTCACTTGGCTTCTATGGTTATCTCACCTTAATTTGTATGGCAATGCTTGGGTCCAGTAAGAGGTTGGAATCTCTCCTGAGTTTATTGGCCATGTAGACCCCCCTCTTCTAAGCATGTATAGTTCACGGTCTGCACCCATGTCCTACCGGGGTTGGGGTGTCTGCAATTTTCTTAATGATTTCTAGGAGGCCTTCATTCGGTCAAAGCATTAATCCTGTTATCTCGCCTCTTGGCTGCAAATACTCTCCTTGGCTAGCACTCCATCTTTTGTAGATCTGCTTTTGGGCAATGCTTTCCCTCCAAGTGCAGAAAGATTCACCCAGGCCCTGTGTGCAACTTTCCTGCAGCCAGGGGCTTAGGGCTAAGGGAAGTAGGCCTTGCTTGGGAGGTATACCCACTTCGAGGCCTGTGCCCTTACGGGTATCCCAGGGACCCACCTGGGGCAAGAAGGGGACTAGGAGGGGATTGTCCAAGGATGTCCCTGAAGGCAGACTTGGAAAACTGGGCAGCCATGGAAAGGCGGAACCCCAACCTTCTCCCCTTCTGCATATTCTTGGTCTCCTTAGAACACTACCCTTCTGAGGCCAAACCTGGATGCATTACTGAACGCTAGCAAAAATTTCTACAACAATGAATCAGTTGTCTGGAAAAATCTTCAGGTGGGTAAAGCTGTTGAGGGTTTTGGGGACCCCTGCTTTGGTCCTGACCAGAGCCTGCTCCTTTTCCAGGCAAGTCTCTGACTGTCTGCTTTGGTCTCTTCCCACAGAAATTCTTGCCACTCCTGTCCACTCCCACACCTACAGTAAGTTGACCCCCAAGATGCCCCTACAGGTGGTACTCTTAGCCATGACCTGACCCCTCGCCTGTCATCTACCTTCCAACCTAATGTCTCCTTCCTGGTTTCTTCACAGGGAGAACCAATCTACATCGAGAACAGCTTGGATGATTTCCAAAAGAAGCTGAAAAAATATCTGGAAGTCCTTGATAACTTTCTGAATTACGAGAACTAGTACTGAATCCTGGAATTCTCAGTCTGATGTCCCCTCTGTCTCTGGGCCTTGGATGTCAGACACAGCAAGACACCTGAAGACTCTGGTGTGTCTCTTACACAGTCCAGGACTGGAGAGATTTCATTTTCTCTGGTACAGTCAGAAGAATTATTCATTATCTGATTTCTGAAATGTGTTGCCCCCATTTGGCCTTTTGTGATGATGGTCTCATTTTTATCCTATTGAATTTATTTATTTATGTATGTTTCTATTTATTACCTTATTCAATATGAAGTGTATTTATTTTAGTAAAGGAGCGTATGTCCTGCTCCTTCTAAATAAGACTCTAGAGGAGGGGCTTGGGGCTTGTTCATTTGTACTTCAGGTTTTAAACTGATTTCTACACATCTGAGAAAATAAACCACTCTCTGAACAACTGCTTTGTTGCCAGTGTCTCGATTTGACTCACATCTTAGTAAACCTTGATTGATGATTTAGCACCCTCCACACCCCACCCCCAGCAAGTCTCCCTGCTACAGGATGGGCCCCAGAATGCACGCCCTGGCAATCTGTGGTCTGCCAGGGAGCCAGATTGAGCTTTAGAAAATGCAAATCTGACCAGGTTGGTCTGATACTTAATTTCCCAGTCCTCAGGGGCTTCTGGACTTTGTCCTTATCCTTAGGATAGCAAAAGAGGCCTGCCTCCACCTGTTGTTTCTATTCCCTTTTGCCTACAACTACCAATCTCTTTGATGTGCCAGCCAACAGAAGCACTGTGGCTTCCGGGATGAACCACACACCTTTCTTCATACCTCTAAATTTCTACCCACACTGACACCTCAGCCCCAAATGCCCTGATCCTGACTCCTCATGGTGAGTTCCTACTTCAGAGACCAACTCAAATGCTGCTTAATTCTGCTGTCCTCACTATCCCAGGACAGATCTCCTGTCTGAAATAGGTGGATAGACAGGCACCCACTGGAAGAACAGTCAGGTAGCCCAGGGCAGCACAGACTGATGTGGATGGTGGAGGCTGGAAGATCAGAGTGTGGCTTCATTGTGCACCTGAACCTTGACATCCCAGGGACCCTTTGGCCCTGAGTGCCTCCCTCTCTGGCTTCCTGGCATCCTACATTTCCTCCAGTCTGTGGTTGTGGGGGAGAAAGGGAGAGTGAGCCTTCCTCTATCACAATGTTAAGGAGTGATGTCATCCCCTCTGACTCCTCACAATTCTAATGAAGGTTTTGGATTCCAAGGCCAGATTCTGGGAGCCAGGCCATTTTCTTTTCTGTTTCCCGCCTTGATCCATCCCTCCCCTTATGTGATGGGTAAGGAATGGCCCAGCTGCCTTGAATGGGACAGCAGGAGATGAAAGTGATCTGCTACTACCTCAGAAATATATTCCTCCACGTTCCTCCTCCTAATACAATTTTGTGTTCCCACAAAAATCATTTTCTGCTCCCCCCCCCCTTCTTTCCAGCGTGGCCCATGGATGGCCCTGTGGGTGCTCAGGGAACTTGGCTGTGGGAGGAGCTGGAGAAGCTGATGCAGTTTCTGGTGGGGCCACTAGGTGGAGCTGGGCTACTGGGTGAGAGGGCTCCAGGAGGCTCTGAGAGTGTGCACCGAGTCTGGATTCTCGGATTCCCGTCTGGCTTTCCCGCCTCTCCTGCTCCTCTGCCCCACTCGCTCTCCCACCCACACTTGGTGGCTGGTCCTAATTTCATCCTGGATGTGGCAAGCACTGTGTCTCACTCCCATGTGCCCAGGTTGAATCCCTGCCTGTCACCTCCACTTCACTCCCTGTAGAGTGGGTCAGCAGCCTTCCCCTCTGCCAGCCCTGCTACACTCTGTCCTGGGGGAGAGGTGATGGACCCCATGGCCTGTCCTGCCATGCTTCTCTTACACCTCGTCTTCAGCAGGCCAGAGCCAGTGGTGGATAGAACCAGCTCATACCGACTTACAGAGACAAATGTTCACTTTTTTTAAAAAGTTGCCAGCCAGGGGTGCCAGGGTGGCTTAGTCAATAAGTGTCTGCCTTCAGCTCAGGTTGTGATCCCAGGGTTCTGGGATGGAGCCCCACACTGGGCTCCCTGCTCGTCTGGAAGCCTGCTTTCCCTCTCCCACTCCCCCTGTTCGTGTTCCTGCTCTTGCTCTCTCTCCCTATCAAATAAACAAAATGTTAAAAAAAAAAAAAAAGTTGCCAGCCAGTTATCAAACCACCTGTAGCTTAAAATTGGGCACAGTGATATATTTACACTATGGACATCAGCAAATGCTACAACAGATTCTTCTACTGGGAATCTGTTAATTTTACCAGCTGCTGGAGCTCCCTTCACCTGAGGTTTGGGGATGTAGCTGCAAGTCTACCATTTTGTTCTTACTTGGCTGTCCCCATTCAAGGCCCCTTCTGGAAGCTCTTTTTGTCCCAGAGCGACACTATTCTCACTCCAAGTAGGATGGCACAATACTCCTTCAGTGCCTCAGAACTCATCCATTCCACAAACTCTGGCTATGTGTCAGGGCTTTTCCTGGATACTTGGGGCTATGACAGTGAACTAACCAGGATGGAGGGGTTCTGGGGAGGGTGCTTTACATTGAGTGGTCTGGCAAGGCCTTTCTGAGCAAGTCACACATAGGCTGCAACCTGAATGAGGAGAAAGGGCCCGCTATGTGACGACACGGGAGGAAACAGCTCTGGACAGAGAGAACAGTGCAAAGATCCAGAGACTGAAATGGACTGAAAGCATTCACGGAACAGAAGGAAAACTGTGATAGCTGTGAATGCTGGTGGGGAGCCCACAACCCTCTGTCAGCTTCTCCCCTTTCCCTCCTCAGGCCCAGGCCCTGTATTAGTGATTAATGACTACTGGAGGTGGGAGTGAGTGGTGAGGTCAGACACAGACCTGGTGTAGAAAGATCTTAGGGGGTGGGGAGGAAGTCAGCAAAGACAGGCCCAGAAAGCAGGGGTGAGACAAGTGGCAGTGACATACTCGAGAGGAGAGAAGCCTTTTCAGATACTCTGGAGTCTCCCCTTCTTACAGAACAGTCCAGCGTCGTGCTCCAAGTTGGACTGGGATGAACATGGGCCTGACCCACTAAGGCTCACCCTTGATCCCAAACCTCAGATCTTGCCTGGGCCGAGCAAGCCCTGGAACCGGGCACCAAGTGGTGGTCAGTTCCCAGTCAGGCTGGGGCTCTTCTATACCATATTAAGTCACCTGCAGGGAGAGGTGATAACTCCCTGGCCTCTGGGAGGTCTCAGTGTGCTCACATCTACCCTGTAGGTCTGTCAGTTTTACTTCTCTCTGAGCTCCCTGGACTGTCCTTAGTGCCAGATCTGTAAATCCATTCTCCACCAGTGGGCAGCAAAGCCCCATCATATGACCCAGGAAGGCCCTCTGAAAGTCAAAGTTCCTATCTTCACAAATCCAAGGTGCTTTTTCAGCAGCAAAGCAGATGACCTCAACCAGGAATTTTTATTTTAAGAAATATTATAGCTTTTCATCAGAAGGGCAATATAAGAGAGCATATATGCTCTTTACTGAAAAACTTGGAAATATAGAAAAATCAAGCAGAGAGAAACTGCTAAGAAGACAAGCCTGTAAGGAAAGGCTCCCTCAGAGGGACGTCGGCACTTCATTCCATATAGGGAATCTTCCTGCTCCAGAATGGACTCTGCTCTTCCCACCCTGTCCTGGAAATTGCATTTGACTCAGTTCAGTAAAGACCTAGAGGACTTTCCACAGCTTCCTATGCTGGGGCCAGGTGTTGGAGAGATGCTGAGCCATGCCCTTGGGGGCCTCTTGGCCATGTCCCAGCACAGTGCCATGAGGGATATTATGGACACAGTGAACAGGTATGGGTCTTATTAGAGGGGCTTCCCATAGACAGTTTATGTACAGGGAGCTTGAGAAAGACTAGGGGTTCATCTTGCAAAAAGATCTAGGGAAAAGGATAGCAGGCAGATGACACTGAGGGGCAAGGAAATGAAGAGCTAAGACTACAGGGTAAGCTGGGAGCATGGGGAGCATCCAGGCCTCTCACAGGGCCAGAGTGTGCATGCCAAGTGGCTCATGGAACCAGGCCCTCCAGAGCTCTCTCAGTCACTGCCTTTGCCCCTGGAGCCCAGTCACCCTGGGTCCCAGGCACTAGTGGGTCTCAGTCTGGTCCCCTCCACCATTCATTCCTCTCTGATCCTGGCCTGGCCTGGCCACTATGGAGACAGCAAGACTGAACAACCATGGCCTCAGGAGTGGTGCGTGTACAAGAGAGAGAGGAAGAGACTGGTGCTACATCAGATGCCATGTTTAATGTCCACAGGAAGAGGCCAGTACAGAGGGAAAGAGATGCTGAATGAAAGAGAAGCAGGCCAAGCAGAGCAGGATCCTTGGGCCCAAGGTGGGCAGGAGGGAGAGGCAGAGGCTGTGTGGGCCAGAGTGAAGGGTTGAGTGAATTCCCTCTGGGGGCCAGGGCCTCAATTTTTTCCTTTGGAAATGTCCTGGAGGAGACTCATTCCAGAACCACCCTGCAGAAAGCCCACATCTGCAACCTTGCTTCTGGCCCATCAGCTCTAGATGGAGGCAGGGGTGGGAGCAAGGCAAAGAACACCAGGTTCTCACCCAGCACACTGGACTGGATTCCAGCCCCAGACACAAAGGGCAGTGAGGGGCACGAGAGGACTTGGGGAAGTTGTAAAGGCTTCTGGTCTAAGGACTCTTCTTTCTTTTCATTTTTAATGCAGCACCCAATGGCTCTTGCCCAAGGAGGCAAATAAAGGAAGTAGCTCCTTCTGGATACCTAGCTGGGGAACAGAGATTCAGAGATTCACGGGCAGAGGGCGCACTTCCAGCTCTGGAGAAAATACTCTGGGCGGGAGGCATCATGGAGGCATGCTTGTGGCACCCACCCATGGGGTGTCACTGCCCAGAGCGTGCAGTGGCTGGGTCCTGAGGAAATACCAAATAAGCCCCAAGAACCAAGGAATGAAGCAATAAGGGCTGTGTCATCATTCTTGGCCCAGCCTTATGCTGGGACCCCGGAGCACTACCCAAGGCCCAGCTTACTCTGTGAAGCCCTCTGGGAGGAGAACTTCCTCTTCATCAATGACTTCCAAGTGTCTTGGGTTCTGACCTCTCCTTGACCTCTGGGCTCATGTAGTCACAACTGATGGAGTCTCCCTGAAGGTCCCTCAGCAAATGGCCTCGTCATCCACCTAGTGCCCTGAGCCAGACCCCTGAGTGCCAGACTCCTCACTCGCCTCCTGCCCCAAACCCACACATCCAAACGGTCCTCTCAAGTCCTTAACTGTGTTCAGTCCTACTTCTTGATTGCCCCCTCTTGTCACTCTCTGTGCATGTGGTGGTTGATGCCTTCAACACTATGTCCATGAGTCTGGGCACCATCCTCTCTGCTCCCTGCCTAACGTGACCCACAAGCATGAGCTCTGAGTGCAGGGGTTGGGAGGTAGGCCAGATGTGGTGGACCCTCCTATAAGCTTGACTGTATGGAATCACAGTCCACACATGGTTAATGGTTAACTACCCTCAGATCTTCCCAGACCAGTCGGGACTCACCACCACCAGGGACTGGGGACACCCAAAAGCAGGGTAAGAATTGGGACTGGCTTGGACGGGCTGGGTCTTTTTGAGCTATGCCCCTGGGGATCTAGATAGAGGAGGTGCAGGAGGCATCTCCCTGGAGCTGTGACCATAAAGGTCAAGGGTCTTGCTTGATGTATCTGGTGTGGCCTGGAGTGATGAGGATCCTCCTTCCCAGGGAAGAATGAGCCACTCAGCCTGCTGTCCCTGCGTCAGGGTCTCTCAAGCATGATGCAGGACCCTTTGAACCCTGAGTCTGGGTGAAGACTGGGCTTTCTAACTCACTGTATCTGTCCAGAAAAATGCTGTCAGGGGCTAGGGCTGGACAGGGGGCTGAATCCTCTGCCCATTCTGGGTTTCAGAAACCTCCCAATGTGGTGGGAAGAGGAGAAGAAAGATTGAAGCACTGCCTCCTCCCTGGGAGGTTTCCCCTACAAAGTTTCTGGAAAGGCAACAGTTTCCTCTGTGAGGCAATGATAATTAAATCCATTGTAGAGATAAAGGAGCCAAAGCTTATGGAGGAGGGATACTCTTGGGCTACCCAGGGATCAGCAGTGGAGAGCCCAAATCTGAAACACAGAGGTGCCTGGATGGCAGGCTCTGTTGGGAAAATTCTGCCCTTGGCCCCAGGGCTTCCCTGGGACATTTCAGGCCATTCTAGCTTCCCTGCCAACACCTGGAGGAGTATCCCTTAACAGCTGCCCTGAGAGGGAACATTCCTATGCGGGTCTAAGTGAACAGCATTTCCTAACTTTCTTTTTTTTTTTTTTTTTTAAAGATTTATTTATTTATTTATTTATTTGACAGAAACACAGCTAGAGAGGGAACACAAGCAGTGGGAGCGAGAGAGGGAGAAGCAGGCTTCCCGCTGAGCAGGAAGCCTGATGTGGGGCTCGATCCCAGGTCTCCAGGATCATGACCTGAGCCGAAGGCAGTTGCTTAACCAACTGAGCCACCCAGGCGCCCCATTTCCTAACTTTCTGATATCTGAGATAGTAGCAGAGGTCAGGGGATCAGGAACAGACATGGGTTCAAATCCTGGGTCTGCCATCACTAACTGTGTGAGCTAGGTGGGGTCCCTGGTCTCCTGGACTCCCACACCAAGGGCTGGCCAGCCCAGGGAGGTTGAGATCAGCTGAGATGCCCATGTAAAGGTCCCACGGGATGTAAAGCACCAGGAGGCCTGTTTCCTTTCCATCATGATAACTTCCTCTGCGATAAGGAGCTTGAAGTGTGATAAAGAGCCCCGGTTTCCTCCATAGCTTGTGGGAGGACACTCACAGGAAACCCCTTCCAGAGGGTTTTCTCCTGGCCCTGTGGGAAGGTGGGGCCAAGAGGAGTCACACTGCCCACCACTGTCGCTGCCCCCACCCTCCCACAGTCCCATCCGGGGCCCCTGAGTCAGCATACGCACTCGATGTTATCGCTACCACTTTCCATGCGGTGCAATCTAGGAATGCCTGCCCGTGTCATGGCCTCAGACTTGATGTCATCTTTCCAGAAGAAAGATGTGTGGCTGCCCACAAGCCTCACAGCCAAATCCAAGAACTCTGTCCTTCGCACGGTGACTTGGGTGCCTATAGGTCAGCTGCTGGAATGAACTTCTATGGTTCCTGCTTCTCCTCCTTTCCTGCTCTCCCAGAGCCTTGGCCACTGGTCACTCACTCACATCTTTAGCATGCCTTGAGCGCTTAAAAACTGTTGTGCTGTGCTGGGCCCTCAGCCCTTCTTTCTGGGTAAACCTCTCTGGCCTTAGTGAGTGCATGGACACAGACCATCCACATCCAGGTCTCCTGCACAAGCAGCCTCCAAACCAATGTCCCTTCCTGTGGGCCCTGAGGCACTGCAAACCTGCTCCTTCATCCCTAGGTCCCCATCTTAGACACCTGAGCAGTGCTTCTAACAGTTCCTACTTATATTTGAAAGCACCGTCTGGGAAGGCTGTTGAGTAGAGTAATCTTGCTTCTCCAAGCACAGGGCTACAGAGTATGTAAAGCCAAGGCCCTGGATGGATGTCATGTGCACACACCTGTCACTCTCCTTGCTCACAGGGTCTGTGGGGCAGAGGTCCCTGGCTGGGCAGAGCTTGCCGACTACTCTGGATCCTTGCTGGCAGCTGTTGTAGGACTATGCCATTTGGTTGGATTCTGTCTAGATGGACAGCAACTTCTCAGTTCCATCATCCCCTGCTGGGAACCTAGTAGGCCCTCAATAAAAATGAATGAATGACTGAATTACTCCATCATATCATCAAGTCCTGAACAATTCCCCCTCCTAAATCTCTCCAGAATCTGCCTCCTCTTCACCATACCTGCTCCTAAAACTTTGTCTCTTTGTTCCCCAAATACTCCTCCAATAGGCTCTCTTCTCCCTCCCTCCCACAATCTGACTTGCCCACCTGACACTATTTGCCCTTTCGGTCTGTGCTGGGAGGCAGCATCTCCCAGGAAGCTCTTTGATCCCCCGTGATCCCCCAAACTGGGAGAAGTGTTTTCTTGGAATCCCTCAGTTCTGAACTTTCCCCATCCCAGCCTGGGTCCACGCAATGGGAGGATCCAGTGCTGTCTGTCTGCCCTCACTGGCTAAAAGCCTCCAGGGCCAGATGTGAGGGCCACTGGGAGGGTCCCATCCACTTACTCCCCAGCAGAGGGCCTGGTGCAGATTTGAAGAGTTTGTTGACTAACTGTCTGAGCTGTGATGACTCATTTCCAAAAGAAAAGTCACCTTCCTTCTCAGAGGGGCCATACCAGCTCTGTGCCTCCTTGACTATCAGCTTAGCCATTACCGGTGGCCTCCAATCTCTACCACTCAGGTTCCAGAACACTGTCCCACATAGACCTCCACTCGGAGGCAGCTGCATCTGATGGTCTTTTTTTTTTTTTTTTTGCATCTAATGTTCTTGACCTTTCCTGTGCCTCTAAGAGCTCCCTGGAAGCAGAGCTCTCACAGAAAAGTGAGAAGGACCAGGATCTGGACATGCCATAGACCCCAGCCTGGTCATCTGGGAATGTTCCACCAGGCTCAGAAGGGCAGGGATGGCATCATATTGGGCCCCTGGGGGGCCTGGAGGACTAACGTGTGCCTTCCCTGTGCAAGGGCAGCAACCCTTCTGCCATCCAGTGAAACCTGACAGGGCAGCAGGCTTTGCCACAGTACTTAGAGCATGAGCTGCTTTCAAAGGCTGTCTACTTGAGCCCAGCAGAATATCATCACTTTTGTCCTACCCCCATTAAGCCAGACTAAATTTAGGGGCCAAAAACCTCACACCTAGTGTGGGGAACTTCTCCATTCCAGAGGACCACCTGCCGAGGCACAGGGGCTCACACAGGGGCTCACATGGGTACACCTCATGTAAAACCTCCGATCATGCTGGCACACGCTCAGAAATGTACACGTGGGCACCCACGCCCTATACCCATGAAACTCTGAGTGTGGGGCACCAAACACAAACTCGTGCTGTCCTCTCCAAACTCCATTGTGAAAATCAAACACTTATCAGCCCCTCAAGAGCCTGTGGCTTTTTCAGAAGCAGTTCCTGTTCCACAAAGAGAGTCCTTTGGAGCTGGAGGTAAGCTGAGGTAGGGGCCATGTAGAAGACCTAGAAGACGTTGTCTGAGAAGTTGCTGTCCTCTGACCCTTGCCAGGGGCTATGCACAAGAGCTCAATGCCTATCTCAGATGGCAGTCATCCTGCAGAGGGAGGTGAGGCTCACATAACTCAGAGCCAAGAGTCATTAAGCAAGGTGGTACTAGAGCCATAACTTGAACTCAGAGTCCCCAACCTATCTCTACAGCTTGCAGGTTGAACACAGCTGTGAAAACTGGGACTGGTGCTGTCACATGGGATCTTACCATGAAGGAACACTCTGCTGTCTTGCTGGATGGATGTCATGTGCACACACCTGTCACTCTCCTTGCTCACAGGGGCTGTGGGGCAGAGGTCCCTGGCTGGGCAGAGCTTGCCGACTACTCTGGATCCTTGCTGGCAGCTGTTGTAGGACTATGCCATTTGGTTGGATTCTGTCTAGATGGACAATGGTGCAGGCCTGTGAAGGTCTTCCTCCCACTCAGATTTCTCACTGTGGCCAGAGGAGAAGGATCTAGGAGGAAAAGAGGAGGCTGGAATTGGAATGGGCCCCAGGGTTGGCACAGCCAGCCCAAAGGCTTCTTGGGATTAGAGGCAGGGTGGAGAGCCTGGGTGGAGGAGCTCAATCCAGTATCTCCCAGGCCCCGCCCTGGCCACTCCAGGCCAGGAAGTCCTAGCTGTGCCCAGAGGCCCCTCAGAGGGAGGGGGGACAGCCTCATTGGCTAGGCTACCCAGGGAGGGTTGAGAATGCTCCAGGAGGCAGGCGGATGCGCTGCCAATTCTTGGAAGGGCTCATTAACGAAAACCCCTGAGCCTGACCACCTGGAGGAAAGGCTCACCGTTCCCATGTGTGATAAGGGCCAGGAGATTCCACAGGTCAGGTAGTTCCCCCGCCTCCCTGGCGTTTTGTGGTCACCATTAATCATTTCCTCTAACTGTGTATATAAGAGCTCTTTTGCCAGTGAGCCCAGTGCTCAGAGAAAAAGGCTAAAGTCCTCAGGAGGATGTGGCTACAGAACCTGCTTTTCCTGGGCACTGTGGTCTGCAGCATCTCTGCACCCACCAGCTCACCCAGACCTGTCACTCGGCCCTCTCAACACGTGGATGCCATCCAAGAGGCCCTGAGCCTTCTGGACAAAATTAGTGATGAGACTGCTGTGATGGTGAGTGAGGGAGGGAGTGCAGACTGTGCCTGTGCCACCTCGTTGGCCTGGTCTGGCCTTGCCTGCCAGTTTAATAAAATGGTGTTCTGTTTTTCTACAGAATAAAGCAGTAAGAGTCGTCTCTGGAATGTTTAACCGCCAGGTAAGATGTTTCTCTTCGACACACCTTCCCAGAGGCCTGTCTTGGGGGGCGGCTCCATTTCAGAAGAACTCTCATAGGGTTGTCAGTCCACTTTCTCTCCAGTCAGTAGGCTGCCAGGAGGGGCTGACCTTGCCCCTGTGGCGGTCACATGAACTCCTTCATTAGCTGACGTAGCTTAAAGGGGCCAGGAGTCACAAGGGGACAGGTGGCTAAGTGGGAGTGACTTCAAGACCCAGATCTGTGGGCTTGGGGCACTCATGAGACTGAGCCTTGTGGAGACAGCGTGCTGGCTAGGAGAGGCACAGAGAGATTTCAGGAACAAGCCTTGTTCACACAGCAGGTTGGGGCGGATGCCGCACCCTGCTACATTCTCCCTGAATGGTGGGGGGATAGCAACCCCCTTTCGTGGGGTCTGGGACCCTCTCAAGATTCCAGGGAATGTGGCTGTGCTCACTGTGGGTGGCCCAAGCTGAATGGTACAGATTCAGGTTGGCACGAACAGTGTGTATGACTGAACCCGGCATCATCCTGTGCCCCTCCCAAGTCCTACTCTTGGGGGACAGAGTGATGGGGAGGATGTCATGTGCCCACCAGAGGGCACTTGTCCACTACTCACCAGGAAACGGACATTTCCCACAGGAGCCGACATGCCTGCAGACGCGTCTACAGCTGTACCAGGAGGGCCTGCAGGGCAGCCTCGTCAGCCTCAGGGAACCCTTAATGCTGATGGCCAACCACTATAAGCAGTACTGTCCCCCTACCCCGGTGAGTGCCCATGTCCGGGTCCCAAGCTGGAAGGTCTGGGTCTGGGAGGGTGGAAGAGTGCATAAGGAGGGACCTTTGGCTGTAGCTGTTCAGGATCCCAAAGCGCTTCTGTGTTAACAGATTTGTCAGGATTAGCTCCCCTAGAAAGTGAGCAGCCCTGCTCATTTTCGTCTCTAGGAATTAAAGCCATAGAGCTCCGGGAGCCTATACACTCCCCAGTGGGAGCTGCTTCTGTCTTTATTATCATCAGTGAGGTCAGAGGTGAGGTAAACCCAAGGAAACTCAGGTCCTACCTAAGGTCCGGGCACATTCCAGGACGCAAGTGCCACCTGCATGGACCCCTGTGAGGTGCCTAGTTGCATGGGAGCAAGAAACAGATCACACCCAGATTGGACAAAGGCCCCAAATACTCCTTTCATATAGAAAGTGAGGCCTGTGGCTTTGATTTCTGCCCCTTCTGGGCTGTTGGCCTGAGAGCGAAGAGACACTAGCCCAACCACCCAGCCCAGCAGACCAGGTTCTGGCTGGTGTGCGGTCAGGCCTCTGGCCCCGGCTGCCACTGGCAGAGTTGTGCATCCTTTGGGGGACACATGGCGGCAAACTTGTCATCTGACCCAGGTCAGCAGGTGGGCTCCAAATGGACCCCTCTGACCTCTGAGCTCTAGAGGGCAGTGCAGAAACACACTGGTGCTTCCCTCGCGGTCCCCACTCACACCTGGATTCAGTCTTCTTGTTCTTTTTTCTTAAGGAAACTCCCTGTAAAATCCAGGCTATCACCTTCAGAAGTTTCAAAGAGAACCTAAGGAAATTTCTGTTTAACATCCCTTTTGACTGCTGGTAGCAATAAACGATGGAGGACAGTCCAACCAGGAGCCAGCCCTGAGAGCATAGCTCCCAAATCACCGCCCTCCTACCCAAGGATTGCTAAAACTCAGGATCTTCACCTTCGAGGAACCATAGGATGGGCCAGGGCTGTGAGGGGCACGGACTTGCTCTGGGCCATGCTGCCCCTGATACCAGCTTGGTATATGAGGAACGGGGAATGTTTTACATTGGCAGGGATCAGTAATATTTATTTATATATTTATGTATTTTAATATTTATTTATTTATTTAAGATCATACTCTCTATTTATTCAAGATGTTTTGCTATAATAATAAATTATTAAAAGCCTGTTCTTATTTGTGCAGTTTCCAGTTTGTTCTTCACCATGAGCAAATGTTGATGGTGCTCTCCTCTTCACAGGGCAAGGGGTTCAGGGGAGAGTTGCCGCCAGGTTGGGGAGGGGGCAGGGTGCTCTAGCACGGGCAGCCCTGACACAGCAGAGGGGAGGTAAGAGTTGGCCTGGGTGCTGCACCCGCCCACCCAGATGTGCTTCGCTGGAGACTCAAGGGCTCCCACTGCAGAAAGAGGTTTTCAGGCTCCCCTGGAAGTCCAAGGCACCCGGAGAGTGGAAACTTTGCTCCAGTACAAAGCCATCATACTTCCCGAGAAGGCTGGGGAGTTCCTGGGGCTTGGCTGGCCACTGGCTGAGTGGGCCTGCCCTACAGTGAGGCAAAACACCTGTGCCCCTCAGAGGCCTGGCCCTGTGGCCACACCCTGATCCTCACACTCAGGGCCTTGACCACTCCAAAGGTGAACCTGTAGACAGACTAGCTGTTTAGGGGAAAACAAAAAAACAAACCACAGGGGTCAGAGGCCAGCATATTTACCAAACTTTCCCCAAATGGGTGATCCTAATCTGTAAGAGTCAGAATGCGTATTCAGAATCTGTCAGAACATGGCTCTAGTGTGGCATTTCTCTGAGCTGGCTTTTGTTTTTACATGAAGTTCTGCATCTAACCAGGTGCCTTCCTCTATAACGCAAGGCCTTCAGGCCAAGAAATAGCAGTGCTCTGTTCTTCCCTTACTTTGCCTGCCTGGTTGGAGGTTGTATTCTGGAACCTGTTCTCCTGCGTCCCTCCTGTGGACTATACGGAAGTGGATGTGTCCTCAAGTGTCAGGCAGGCAGGACTGCAAGGCCAGCCTTCTCCTTGACAGGTGGGTCTGAGGAAGCTGGCTTGCTGCAGCTATTGCCCCTGTCTCATCCTCTCTCCACCCCACCTACTTTCTCTGCTCTGGCCTGCACCTGCAGACAGCACTGGTCCTGGCTAAAGACCTGTCCGAACACCGCGCAGAAAGGTCATGACTCGAAATTTGATTACAAATAAACATTCTTAGATGAAGTGTGATTTTCAGCAAAGACAAGAATCCGCGAAGTGTGCTGTGGTAATAGAAAATGCATAAAAAGCACATTCTGCCCAGCGATAAGGTTCTCTTTGTCTTCCACGTAAGCCAATGATGACTGATAAGAGATTTAGCATTTCCTTAGACTCACTTATATAGGTACCCCTCTCCACAGAAATGCTGCCAAGCCCAGGGCTCAGATCAGCTTAGAGCTACCCTCAAGTCCTACCATGTACCTGTATGTGCTCCTGGCTTGTGCACTCTGGGGATCAGAAAACCATTGCGCCTCCATGAAGACAGCCAACGTGTCTGCCTACGACAATCACACAGCAGTCTGTGCTGAAATTCAGAAAGAACTTTCGGCTGACAACATTATATACAACGTAAGTGTGGGTCTTCATCAAACATCACTTTGCTCTCAGTGGCCCTCTGTGTTTCTGATCGATTTCTCCTGCTTTCAGGGTTCCTTCAAAAGGCCCCAGAACACCAGTGAGGTAAGGTGCCATTGCCACATCTGAGAGGGATCATCACCCCAGTCAGCACCCAGTGCATAGATAAGAACAAAAGACACTGGAGTGAGGAATCTGGGGGTGGGGGGAAACAGAGTTTGAGTTTGGGGCCTCCAGCTCAGTCAACAGAGAATCAGTGGTCAAGTTCTAGGCTTTTCCCAGATTAGCCCTGGGCTTGGGGAGAGACCAGACACCCACTGCACCTGTAGGACAATCAGGGTAAGGCCTGTATTTGAGTTTAGGGCTCCATCTAGCCAAGATGAGCAGGGATGGATGAGGCTGGGGTTCAACGGTAAACCACCAACAACCCCCTGCCCTTCACCCCATTTCAGGAGCCCTGCTATGGGGAGTTTACAAAAGACTTCATCTCCACCCTGAAGGAACTTACAAAATCTTATGAGCATGACCTTCACATAAAAAAGGTTTATAAGGACATGAAAGAACTCACCAGAATCTGCCCAAAGCTGAAAGTAAGTTGCTGTTTGCTCTTAGAGGAAACTTAGGCTACCATAGCCAGGGGCCCAGTGGGACAAAGGGCTTCTTACGGCCCCCACTTGCTACATGTGAGGCCTTACATACTACTCTCTGATCCAAAAGAAGTACTCACTGACAGGAGCTGGGGCTTAGGAGGGTGGGGATTTAGGGGCTGTTCTGGAGGTTTCGGTGATGACGTCTGCTAAGTCCCCATGCACAGTGGTCAGTGTGCAGCAGGTCTGAGGTCAATGCAGGACTGTTGTGTCATCAGCCTGGGGAGAGGGAAGGGCCAGTGCTCAGTGTCAACCCTAGATGGGCAGCCAGTCAAAAGGAGTTTTGGGTTGCCCTGTCCCGAGGGCTTTTGTTGGGCTGATGAGCCCCAGTGGGAATCCACTATGTGTGGAGAGACAGGGGTTTTGGGGGGCATGTTCTTGGTTAGTGACAGATGTATTCTCCTGTGTGTGCCCCGTGCTTACACAGGCTCCTGTGTGCTCCCACCTGCTTGTTCTTGTGTCCCTGTCCTGGGCTGCTATGGGACCTGCCCGCACTTTGCTGGTTCTCTCCCCACAGCTACAGGTGGGCCTCAGACCCTGTGCTCCACTATCACCAGATGGCCCCCAGTGTGCCCCTAAGATAGATGGGGAGGGCCTGCCCCCAAGTTATCTCCTAGGCGGAGGAGGGTTTACAGGACACTTGTGGCTGGTGGAAGAGAGTGTGCTTTTATTTTTTTCTGCTAAAAATATGACTTAAATATGTCTTTCTTATTTAGCCAACAGAATCACCTAAGAACTGTACTACTGAGGAAAGTAACTTCTCACAGTTCAAGGAAGCCTTACAGAGTGTTGTCATATCCATAGAAGGATGGAAATCCTGTAAAAGCATCAAGAGCAGCCTCTGAGACCCCATCCTCTCACTGGAGCCTGGTTAGAGCTGCAAAAAATAGTACTGGAGGAATCTTGGGAACAATTTATAGCCAGGGTCGGGTGGGAGTTTGCTGGCCCTGGGCTGGCTGATGAGACTATGGGCGGGTAATGGGGGCAGGGGTATGCCTGAAGAAATAATTCTGTAACTGATACAACAGCACCGGCTACTTCAATAAAGCTGGTGTATGTAAATGCTGGTGAGAGTCATGGTAGGAGTCCAGTCTCCTGGGGCCCATGACAGTCTGGAAGGGACAGGGGTCTTGGGCTGATGGCTCCATTACCAGACTCCTGACATGGACAGCCAGGAGTATCTCAGGAGGACAGGCCTAAAAGGGTGAGCAGAAGCCCTTCCTCATCTGCTCCTCTGCTGCCTCTCTGCTGCAACATGGACAGACAGGATGGGCTCCAATGTCTGCGCAGCTTGTTACTAGTCCTCTTCTCCCCATGTCCTTCAGAACTCAAATCACATCTTTTCCCAGATCCTCCCCACCCCCAGCTTCACTCAGCACCCAGCCACCCCTGGATCCAAGGGCCAAGACTCAAGGCTCAAGGCCCTCCCCTGTGTGGTCTCTACTACTGCTCCTGGGGGCTCTAAATCTCATTCATCACCCTCCTCCCCTGCCCCTTGCTGAGGGCTGATGTGACCACAGAAGGGTCAGACCTGGTAAATGACTCAGGGGAATGGGGGCTTGCAGCCTACTCACAGAGGTCTGGGCACAGTGGGGAACTTGGACCAGGTAGGGGGCCCCACAGTGACCAGGGACATCTCTAAAAACACTCAGCTTCCTCTAGACTAGCAAATAGCTATTTGACTTCAAAATAAAGCCCCTCACCCTCACCTCCCACAACACCCTTAAGAGCCCCCTTAGCATAAAAGCAAGCCCCCTCGCTGACCACTGTTGCCCCTACCGCCGAGCGTGGGGCGCTGCCTGTAGTGAAGCCACTAGCTGCCCTGGTCCTAAGGTGCTGCCACACTGAGCTACCAACCTCTGACCCCTCATCCTCAATTTGGACCCTGACCCTGATTTGAAGAGTTTATTGGAGGTGACACCCTCCTACCATCCAAGCCTCTCAGACCATGAGCTCCTTCACCAAATCAGGAAAGATAAAGATCTGTCGTTCTGGAATACAATTAGGTACCAAGCTGCAACCACAATATGGCTCAGGCCGGATCTGTCTGCAACATCTACCTTCTGATAGACCTTGCTCAGCTTTGACGCTTCAGATTATGCCCGCAGCCAAAGCACACACCGACCATAGCCTTGCCCACCCCCATCCCTCGCCTTAGGCTTCTCAGACCACTCCCTACGCTTCTCCACCTTGAGAGGCCACATCAGCCTGGAAGTCAAAAATTGACGAATTATCTCAGAATATGGAGGGCAGCCCTGTGACTCAGGTGTCAAGGCTGATGTGGTCAGGGGTCAAGGATGGTTACAGCCCTGAGGAAGCCCAAGGTTCATTCCCCCGAGGCTGTGAACTCCTTTCCCCTGGGCATTCCGCATGGGTGTTCAAGGTTCCCAAGGTTACTCATCTGTGATGTGCACTAGAGCCTGTGGGGTGCACGGCAGAATGGGACTGCAGAGACAGACTGGTGAGAAGACCCACTTTACTGCCTGAACCTCCTCTGAGCCTGAAGCATCTAAGAGTAGAGGACTGAGGGCCAGCTTGTACACTCCTGTCACCCATTACCGTGTTCAGGACACCAGGGTATACACAGGCCTGGCCTGCCACTAACTTGCTGTGTGACATTGGATAAGTACCTCCATTTCTCAGCCACAGTCCATTGAGGCAGGGTGGGCTCTAGTCCCGGAGGCCAGACCACAGCCTAGGTTCAGGGTCTTTGTCACGCTAGAGGGCCTCAGAGCATCCAGCTCAACTCTTGGGGAAACTAAGGTTGACAGACAGGCTCTGATCCCTCTTCTGGGAAACAGGAAAGTTGATAAGAATACAGGGGGGAAGGCAGTTCTTCCACAAGGAGTAAATGCCCCATCCCCTTGTCACCCTTAAACCTTGGCAAAGGTTCCCAGACAGCCATCCATGAAGAGACCCTGCAGCGAGAGCCACTTGGGTTTTCTCTGTGCCCTAGTTTTCCCTCTAACTAGACTCATATCTGGACAGTGGTACTGTTCCTGTTGGGGGATGGAATCCAGTGGGAGGGCCATGTGGGTACTGCTTTCGAGACCCAGGCAGGCCAGAGCCCACAGTTTTCTGGGAGCCTGCTGGCACAACTGCTTCAGCATCTGTGGAAAGGCTGGTACAGTGGAAGGCGGGACTCTGGGCTGGACACTAGGGCATAAGCGACCTAACCTCCAGCTGTCTGGGAATGGCCCTAGGCACTCCCTAGGAGACCAGGCAAAAGGTCCAAATTAGGGAAATCGGGGTGGCTCAGTCGCTTAAGTGTTTGCCTTCAGCTCAGGTCATGTGGGATCGAGTCCTGCATTGGGTTCCCTGCTCAGCGGGGAACCTGCTTCTCACTCAGCCTGCTGTTCCCCCTGCTTGTGTATGCTTTCTTTCTGACAAATAAAATACTTTTTTTTTTTTTTTTAAAAAAAGGTCCAAATTATATCCCTCCAAAGGAGACAATTAAAGGCAGGTGTGGGTCAGGCTTATCCTGACCCTGAAGAAACACTCTTGGCTTTGCTAGGGCCATCTCTAGGCTAGGAAGGAGAGCAAGGTGGGGTGACCTGAGAACAGAGGCTCATCCATACATCAAGACTTCCCAGGACAGTAGGACAGCATCTCTCCCTTCACTTCATAGGGGCTTCCTCAGGGACCATCTCAACTCTATCACTTCTTGCCTCCTGGGGGGCCCCTCTCCCCCCTCAGAACTCAGTAGTACTGAGGTTAGAACTAGGAATCTAAGACATACATAAAAGTGGTCATGCAGCCCTCTTCCACACACTAGGCCTCAAGAACTGGATCGCCCCCCTGGCGGCCACATGGCAGTCTCCGTCACAGGCCACAGCATGGCTATATGCTTTGACGTGGCCTCCAGATGTGGGTGATCACACAGAAGGAGGGAAGCTTCGTCCACAGAAATAACCAATCTTTCAGTCCATGAAATAAAATCATGGACATGAAGCTAACATGGCAAGGCCCCTGTGAAAGGGCCAGAATGGCATCAAGGCTGGGGTGACGCCATGTGGGATTGGGATTTTCTCCTTGGCTTCCTACCCTGCAGTGATATAAATGTGAATGTGGCTGGATGTGAGGAAACACACTGAGTGCCGAGGTGGTGGCACAGAACATGTGGTTCCCTTGCTTACAGAAAATTTGCATCTTCAGTGTCTTCAGGCAAATGGGGTCCTTGTGGTAGCTTGCACTGAATGACTCCCCAGCTGGGTTGTTCAATCAAGATGCTGGAGATTAGTCTGAAGCGGGGGGCTGCTCCCCTCAAAGCCCAGAGGGCAATACCCTCTTTCTAAGATAGCATGGAGAGTAAAAGAGGCCTGGCTTCTTTTCCTTGGTAGGCAGGACAGCTCTCAGGGTAGGCCTGGAGGTTGCAAGGTATTGCCCAAGGCATCCTCAGTTAACCTCACAACTGTCCTGTACCTGGACTTCCAGGTGGGGCAATACATCTGGCTTGCACCATATAGCCCCAGTGGGCAGTACCAGCCCTGGAAACTAGGACTTGAGCCCTTACTCCTCTTGTTTCCTGGCTGCCTACATAGGTCTGAGCTTGGGAATTCAGGGTCTATATGATAGGAAGTGGAGGGCAGGGGCTTCACAGACTAGGCACATACTGTGCCAATCTGGGCTTCTGAGCAAGCTGCTCTTTGTGTTGAAGGCACATGGTTGAATCTAACAGATCCTGTCCTGGTCCAGGGCTTCACATGTTACATGGGCTTCACAAAAAAGAAACCTGGCATTTAGGTCTCTCCCAGGCCTCAGTTTTCTTAAACTGTCAAGTAGGGTTGTAATGGGCACAGAGAGGCACCGGCCCCAGACCAACCTACTCCGACAGAGGGAGGCCGAGATAGGACAAGGTCAGGAAAGTGCGTTTCTCCTGAGAGTGCCCCGACGCTGGCCCTGCTTTGCCAAGGAGAGAGGAGCGCAGAATGTTTGAGGCATCCAGGTCTGTAGAGCAGGTCAGAGTACAGCCAGCCCCCAGGCTGGAATCTGGGGATGAGGAGGGGTGTCTCACCTACTTTGGTGCCAGACGCTCCCTGCCCCCAGGGCCCAGAGAGACCTGGCCCACAGGAAGTCAGCTCCTCGGAATCCTCAGGCCTGGCCCCCAGAAGCCCCTTCTCTGGACCCTTCCAAATGGCTGGCCAACTTCCCTGCTGTGAGGAGACCCTGGGCTGCCAGGAAAGACACACAGCTTCACAAGTTATTTTTCACTGTGGTTTGAGATAACAGCAGCGAAACAGTTTCATGTTGCTGCCACTGATGTTATCTCTGGCCGAGGCCTACTCTTTCAACCTGAAAGATGATTAATTAAAAACCTGTCTCACTTTTCTTTTTCTTAACTTCAAGGGAAGATCAGCATAAACTCCCCAGGTTCTGCCACAAACGGACTTACTGAGCCCTCACCCACGGGCAAGGTCCACATCTTCTTCAAGATCCTGCAGTTCTTCTGGAGGTGCAGAAAACCCTTTCTAATAATATTTCTTTTGCATTTTCACAGGGTTGTGTATTAAGTACATTTCAGTGAGATTTTATGTATGTCTATACCAATATAACCAACATGGAGAGCCAGATATGAAGTATTTTCTAGCAGCCCTAAAGGCTGCCTGTGCTCTCCCCACTCCCTATTAGTATCTACCTCACTGAGTATCCAACCTCTTTCACCATAAATTCATCTTGCCTTTCTTCAACTTCATTTAAGTGGAATCAGAGACTGTGCTTTTATGATTGATATCTTTTGTACAACATTATGTGTGTATAATTCTTGCTGGTTGTTGCATGCATATTCAATTTTTTTTGCAAAGTAGTCTACCATGTCCCACTGTGTACTTCCCCATTTCACTGGATGGATATTTTGGCTGTTTCTGCTTTTTGGCTCACACTAATAAAGCTATGAACATTCCTGTACTCCTATCTTGGTGAGCATTTTGTACGCATTCTGTTGGAAATGTTGGGAATGGTGTGGAATTACTGGGTCATTAGACATATGTATTTTTAGTTTTAGTAGATACTGCCAAATATTTTTCCAAGGAAAATTGTTTTATAAGCATTATTATTGCTGGTTCTCCTCCCTTTTATAGAAGCTGCTTATCCATCACTCTGACCTCTCCTCTCCATTTCACGTGATCTGAAGCAATTTCCCAAAGTCCTCCTCATTTCTGGAATTTCTTCCCTACATTGGTCACTCTTGCCCAGTTGTTAACATTCTGATAAGCCAATTGTTAGGAAACAAAAAACAAATCTGGTTAGTAAGCCTGGGCCTCAGACCTTGCTCACAGGGCCGTTGGACCTGCGCTTGGGGAGTCTAGCTTGGGCAGGCTGCAGGGAAGTCTGATCATTGATAAGAACAGAACTTAGCCCATTTACACTCGTCACTTCCCCACGCTACCTCGGCTGTGTAGGGGCTGCCTCCACATCTAACATCTCCTTTCAAGGGCAGTGTTGTCAAAAAGAGCCCAGTGTGATTTGCCAGTGTGTTGTGCAGTGCAGCCCTTGTCCATAAGTCTCTTGCACCAGAGTCTCTGGGGGGCCCTGAGAAAACGATCATGTGCTACCATCCTAGGGGAGAGACCGACTGAGAGGCTCAGCGCCAGGGAGTATTCTGGGCTCCTGTCAGGGTCTCCATTCCCTCGTTAATTCCCCACCACATCCTCATGCTTTTACTCTCCTGGTCCCTTACAAACCGGCCTACTTTTCCATCCTCTAGCCCTGCCCCAGGCTAGCCCATATCTTCCACACACACTACCAGCTCAAATGGCTCATGGGCATTTGTCTCTAGAGAGACCTCTCCTGCTTCTCTCCTCATGGCAGCCTGAGGGATTTACACACTCAGGAATCCATTCAACAAGTACTTATTAGTGCCTATGAAATATTAGGAACTGTGCCAGGCTCTGCAGGGAACCCAACCCTTGAGATATCTACATTTGAGGGAACTAGTCTGGCTGAGTTCCACAGAGGCTGTCTCTTGACAGCCAGACCTTGAAGATTTATGATCTGATCTAAGACCCTGCCCTGCCACTCTGGCTCTCATGATCCCTGCAGACCACCCCCCACCCCAAGCCTCACTGCTATCTCCCTCATAGCAGACCCAGGCCTCAGGAACATAAACCAGCTACAGCTCTCCTACCAGCCCCTTGTCCCTGTGTCCAGAATGCATCCTAGCCAAGTGCCTGACATCTGTTCACACAGGAGACAAGACCAATGTCCAGCAGGAATGGACGTGTCCTCTCCTGGGGCATACTCCACCTCTCCTGCCCACCTCCTGGGCATCTGCCTCTCAGCAGACTCTGGGATCTCTGCTCTGAACTGCAGTTCTATCCCCCAGGTCTGAGAAGAACCCCTCACCACGTGGGTGCCAGCAGTGGCCATATTCCAGGGTCTGATGAAAATGCATCTTTTCTCACCTATGATTAAAAGAAATGCACATAAGTTTTATGGAAACCAAGATGAAAAGGCAATATGGATTTCCCAAAGCTTGGAAAATTCTCTGCAGGACAAAGAGCAGCACAGGCAATAAGGTACACCTTTACAGTGAGGGGTGTTGTTGGCATTACCCTTATCAACAACAGCATCTGAGAAGTGAGCCAAGAGGATGATCTTGGGCCACTCAGGAGCTAGGGGGGCTGGGAATCCAATACCAACAAAGCTGCCGGCTCCTTTTCCCACTTAATGGATTTGGGTACTCTCTCAAAGAAAACAGGAAGAGGGAGGGAAGCCCAGCTCTTGGTCAATGTGTCACACTTCCTCTTGTCCAGAGCCTGGGGCAGCCCCAAGCTCTCCTAGTGGAAGCCCTGGCTCCTGCCCAGGCTTCTTCTGCCAGCAGGACTGGAGGAGGGTGGGGTCATTTCATGGGCCCGGAGGGGAAGCCAGGGAATCAGCAACTCCTGCTGGAGCCACAGCTTCTAGTCAGAAACGACATGGTAACTCAGAGACTCTCCTCTCCTCCCACACCCCAGTAAGCTGATCCCCACAGCCCTCAGGCCCCTTCTCCCATTGGGATCTCTCTGGGACAGCTGCTGTTGTTCCCTCCACAGAAGGGCTGTGGCTCATATGGACTCTAACATCTCATCTCTCACCAGGTGGACCCTTGGAAATGCACACCACCCAGTGTTGGAACTCAGGTAGAAATCAGTGAAAGCTACAAGTGCCTCAGGCCATAGTCACACGAAAGGCTCCAGTGCCTATGAGTCTTAGGGACAGAGACACAGACTTGGGTTCCACGACTGAACAAAATACCAGGTACGGCTATGGGCCTGGGTCCCCCAGTTACTGTGAGCCCCCATGGTAAGAAGGAGCATCTTTCCTTAGAATAAGCCAATTCGAAGGTCCAGGAGTCACAAACACATGACAATGACAGACAAAGAGACATAGCTCAGAGCTGCTCAAAGTAAGAGATGGACAGATTCTGATAGAGTCCCTGGCACTGGCAGACTCAGCCAGAGCTTGGAAGGGAAAAATGGAGAGACCAGCTGGGGACAGAGACAGTGACAGATTGACACACAGACTGAGAGTCCCTGGCCGTGACAGCCCCAACTAGTCCCTGGATGCTGGAGAGTGGTAGTTCTGTCCTGAGTTTGGTCCCAGAAGCTCTTGGAATTTCCTCTTGTCACTGTGACTAAAGGCTTTGAGGGACTTTTACCAATCCCTCCTACCCAATGATCTGTAGGAAGAGAACGGGCTGTGGCCCTCACTGTCCCTGGAGCTAGACTCAAGAATCAATCCATTCTCTTGTCCCCACTTCCCCTTCCAAGCCCTGGGGGCAAGGAAATCTTCCCCTATATTCCTCCTGGGGCCACCTACTCACAGCATAGTGGACCTGCTTGCCTGGAAAGGTCATAGGGACTACTGTGAGTCCAGACTCTGTGGGCACAGTGGAGAGTGTCAAGTAGAGGACACAGGCCCACTGTTACAAGAAAATGCTTAGCTCTAACTGGCCAGCTATTCTCTTCATGCCTATGACCTCCAGGGTCCAGAGACTTGACATCCTCAAAGGTCCTAGCCAAGGGGGAGAGACTCCAAGCCAGATGAAGATGCAATGATTAGCCTTTTTCATAGGTAGGAGATTGAGGCTGACTTGGACATACTCAGCTCTACAGAGTACAAGAAACCCCTGGGAAGGGGTGAGACATTTATACCTTGAAGGGATCTTTTTGCTGAAATGAGGCTGCCTGCCTCAGATTGGGTCCCTGGGACAGAGCCTCTGAAATAGAGATTAGCATGCAGGATTGTTTATGGAAGAGAAGAGAAGCAGGACTGAGCAGGGGAAAAAGCTGGACTCAGTGCAGTCACAAGAAAAGTTTCAGCTAACCGAAAGGAGAATCCTAGAGCTAGGATAGTCCTTCAAAGTTTTCCTAAGTTGGGAGGAGGAGGAAGTCAAGCCTTTATTCCATGATGTTCATTAGTAATTGGATACAGGCTGTATCTGAACAGAGGCATGATTTTATGCATGGCAATGTTTTTCAGCAAAGGAAATCCCCCAAAAGAGGCACAATATTCTATCTGGAAGCCAAGGCTGGTCCCTGTTGCTGGTAGGATAGACATAAGACAATGGCAGTAATTAGATCAACTATGGTAAGTAAGAGATCATGGTACTGGGTTTATAGGTAGCCTCCAGCCCTTCCCTCATGGCTATTCCATTCATATCCCCGTTGAGCCGGTACTGGGGTAGAATAATAGAAGGTGGATAGTATCGGCTGGAGAGTATTATCTACCTAATTTTTAAAAAAAATTTACTTATTTGTGAGAAAGAGAGAGAGCACATGTGCATACAATCTGGGCCAGGAGGGGAGGAGGGAGAGAGAAGCTCAAGTAGGTTCAGTGCTAAGCATGGAGCACTATGCTAGGCTTAATCTCACAACCGTGAGATCATAACCTGAGCTGAAACCAAGAGTCAGAGGCTTAACCAAATGTAACACTCAGGTACCCCTATCTACCTGATTACTGTACCTCTTCCTGATGATTGTGGTGTGATTTCTGGGGACTATTACCGTGCAACATGAAACTCTTCATAGTTTGTACCACAGACATTTGTCCATTACATTCCTTTATCTTCAACTTCCCTGTCCCAGGTTTTCTGGTCTTTCTCCTTCCAGGTCCCTGACCAACCACCAAATCATGTGCCACCGCCCATGAGTACATTTATGTTTTAATATCAGACTACCTCTCTACACAAAGCCAGTGGCCAGATGTACCACCTGAAGTTCTAGCCCACTGGATTTTTCCTCGTTATTGCCTCTCAAGGTCACCATTGAGTATAGTATAGTCACTAACCATTTTTGGCTTGGTCCACATACTGATCTAATCTGTTTGTGAACTGAGCTTGGGATTTTACTTCCTCCATCAGTTGGTCCTACGGGATCATTCATGTAGCAGTAGGTGTGAGCTGGGGGAGAGGCTCTTGTCCCATAGAGGTAGATGACATGGGGTTCTGGATTACTATTTGTAGAGCTTACTTGTGCCCTCCAATCCTGCTCATACTTGATTCCAGATGTATGACTTCTATCCTATGATGGGTTATTGCTAGGCCCACCTGACCTTATAGCTTAGTAAGTCTGGCAGAAACCAACTCATCATAAGTAGCTCTAGCTGCATGATCATTCCAACTCCACAAGGGCTCAGTAGTATTAACAGGAACTGTTACTCAAAAGGTATATAATCCCCCCAGGTAGATGCTATGGCCTTGCTCCAGAATCCCAGGGAAATATCTTTTCCCCACTACTGATACCTGTAAAAACCATAGGTTCTGATCATCTATATGGCACAAAAGGCAGGACTACTTGTATAATAGCCTGAAGCCGCTGCCGAGCCCTCTCTTGCCTGGGGGCCCACTCAAAGATGGCAGGCTTTTGTGTTACTGTTAGGGATATGGGTCAGAATAATATTCCCAAGTGTGCAATAGGTTGCATTCATCATCTCAAGAGGCCTACCAAACATGCTTCCTTCTTCGTAGTGTAAAATACAAGATGTAGTAACTTGTGTTACACATTGGAGGAAATTTCCTGACAGGCTGTAGAGCACTGGAGCTCTAAAAAGTTTGCTGCTGTGGCCGGCTCTGAAACTACCTTCTGGCATGCATGTGTGTTGTCATGGCTACACATTGAGTGGCATAACATCAATGTGTTTGAGTGGCATAACATCATTGACAGAGTAGACCAGTGTGATAGTCTCTGGGATGTCCAAATGGTCCAAATCTCTTGGGACTATATTACAACAGAAGGAAGGAGAAATAACTTATCCCTGGAAATTTATACTGTATTTTTCTCCAAGTGAATGCAAATTGTTTGAAAGGGATGGAAAAGAATGAAGTCATCAAGAGCAGTGGCCACTCACTCAATGCCCAAGGCCATGTTAATCTGCTGTAATAAAAATACCATCTGGTAGGCACAGTCACTATAACTGTGGCTACCACTTGTTGAACTGGTAGTAGCCCACTGCTATCTTCTAGGAGCTATCTGGGTTTTACTGGGTAACTTAAAGGAAGATATGATGGATTCCCTTTAGGTCTTCAACGGTGGCACTAATTTCTGCCATGACCTCTGGAATGTTACATTATTTCTGATATATTATTTTGGCTGGAATGGGAAGTTTTGGAGGCTTCCACTTGGCTTTCCTCTCTATGACAACTCTTACCTCATAGGCCAAGGACCTAAGGTAGGGGATTATGCTAATCATCAACTGTGTTTATCAGATTATATTACTGGATGGGTGTGTAGATCCAGAAGGCCTGCTATGAGCAGGATTCAGGCAAAGAATCTATGTATTATCTGAACTATGTATGCTCTTAACTCTAATCAAAAGGTCTTTATATTCCTTCAGATCTCCATACAACAATTTCAACTCAAATTCTATGTTCAGTAGGCCTTGAACTCTTTGGGTATCTATAGTATCTACGGTTACACAGTATCTGTACTTACTTGAATAAATGACCACAGGTCCCTTTGGGAAAGGGCTAGAGAACATTACTATGCACACTTGCTACAGTGTTGTGGGATCCTTCCTTCTGGGAATCTGGTTTTTTCAATCGATGAGTCCTAAGTCATAAGACTGGTTCAGATCTGGAAACTTGGTAAGGGATTTTTGACAGGATCATCATTCTTGATTGTTTCTTTTGATTGCACACGGTAGCTCCATAATGGTGGGATTTCTCCCCAAAGAAGGGCATACAGAGGATGTCTGGGGAATACCATGATTCAGAGGTGCTATCTCTGGGGTAGCATGTTAAGAAAAGGCAAGGACCCTGGTTGGAGGGTACAGGCCCTGATTTGGCCCTTAGACACAAGTCTGAGATACCTAGTATAGCCAGGAAGAGAAAGAACCAAGTCCCAAGGTAACTGCAAACCTAGGAGGTAGGCAGAGGAGGAAGGATCTGTAAAAGAAGTAAGGATTGGTCTCAGAGGAGAAGGGAGCCAGGAGTGCTGGCATCATGGAGGCAGGGAAGACCAACAGGTCAGAAAAGAGCCCTAATCCTGGAGAGAACAGGTCAGTGTAGGGTGAAGTGGCCATCTCTTAGCAGGGACTTTGGGACAAATGGAGTGAAGGGATGATGGGGAATAGGAGATGAGGTGAGTGGAAGAGGCCTGGATAGTTCACACTCTGGAAGACTTTTGGACAGGTTGGATGCCAAGCAGTTTTCAGGTAGAGCAGCCTTTGGCCTGCAGACTACCCCAGCCACTCTTTAAGCTTTCTCTGGAGCCTTGCTGGAGGATGGACAGAAACTGTACTAAGGTCCAGATGCCAGCTCATGCCTGGGTTTCCCCAAGAGGCAGGTCCAACTGTCCACCCGTCTGTTCTGAGCTCTTCTCAAGCAGCACTACATCCAATTGTTTTGAGAGCTTTCCAGAGAGCTACAATGCTTCTGCCCCATGGAACCTACAGGGAAACCCCCAGCTCTGACACCTACCCCTTGACTAAGGCCTCTAGAATCTGGGCCAGAGGCCAGGGTGGAGCAAGCCACTGAGTCAGGACAGCGGTTTTCTGGCTTCCTTAGTTTAGTCCACAGTTCCCCTACCATCTCCACCCCAGAAGATGACCCTGGCAGGATTGGGGACCTGGAGCTCATAGTGTCACTGGAATGACTTACATCATTTCTTTAATGCTCACCACAATCATGTGAGACCATGACCCCTCTTCCATGAATGGCGTAACTGAAGCTCTGAGAAATAATTTGTCCAGAGTCACATGGCCAGAGACTTGAACCCCAGTCTCTGAGACTTCTTGTCAGGTGCTCTTACATTACCCTCCCCTCTGCTCAGCAGGAACCAGCGAGGATAAGATACTGAGATGGATGCCGGGTCTTTATGCAGCACCATCATGCCAGCTAGACTGAGGGCCTCTAAGGGTCTGTCCCATGCCTGCCTCAGGGCTCTCATCTTGAGCTTTACCTAGCCCATCAACCTCCCCCAGGTTGCCTCTTGTACCTCATATCACAGCCTTCTAGAGCCTCACTCGTCCTTGAGGCTCCAGCCTGTAGTTCCTACTCAGACCCTCCTCCTTGGCGTACAGACTCTTCACAACCACCAGTGTGGTAGAGCCATTTTACCAACAGAGAAATTAAAACAGAGAGAAGCAAAGGTATCCAGGGCAGAGAGCATATGTGTCCAACACCTTCCCTAGAGTGGGTCTTTATGTGTCCAAGAATGGCAGATGTGAGGGACAGCAGCCTTGTGTTTTAGCCACCTTAGCGAGGTCAAGGGTGAGGCAGCTGGGGCAGCCCCAGATCCAGGGCCTCTGGAGGGAATCTCCTCTCCTTGTTCCCCACAGGAAGCATGTGGTTCTGTTTGGTCAGCCTCAGAGGCCTGGACATCCCCATGAAGCAGCCCCACCTCCCCACCTTCTGGCCCTCTCCCCACCTATATCACATTGGCAGTCACGCTTATCTCAGAGCCTGGCTTCCTGTTGCTTTTAAAGAGACATGTAGCCTACTGGCTGGCTAGCACCCTGCTAAGAGGACTTTTCCCCATCTCCTGGGGTCATAGCAGGCTTGTGTCTTGGTCACCTGTGAGGAGGAGGAGCTCTCCTCTCAACTCAGCATCTAGGTCACTCTGGACTGTGGAACAGCCCAGTGACTAGAATGTGAGCTCTTCTGAAGCAGGTATAGATGTATAGTTGGATTGATTCATTCAAGAAATAAATACTTTACTGAGGTCCTAATTATTGTATATCAGGCACTGTCTGGGGCACTGTGGAAAGTGAGAAACAAGACAGATTCTCCACCATCTTAGTACTTACATTCTAGTGGGGACACAGAGAGTAAAGCAGTGAACAAGAGAATTTTCCATAATTTCCTTGAATCTTCCACCCTCTGGTCCTGAGCTAGCAGGGGCTTTTGGAGGCTGCTGCCAAGTGGCCTTAGACAGAGCCAGCAGCATTCAGAAGGAGGTGGGGATGCATGGTGAGGGAGCCCTGGGACCTGATACTGCCAAGATGTGTGCTCACTCTCAGGACACCCTGATCCTGATCATAGGAGGAACTAGACTTGAGATACAGCAAACACCCTTCTGCCTGAAGCTGCAGTATCTTGAACTGCTGGAACTCTGACAGGTAGATGCCACAGCTACTGTCCACCGACCACTATCATTCAGCACCTTCACCTGGCCATGAGCCAGGCTGACACCGAGAGGTGATGCCCAATGAAGCTGAAGCATGTTGGTAATCAGTCACGCAAGCGGACATCCTCCCTGTCTGGAACAGTTCTGGGCTTCTGGCCATAGGAGATTGGAGAGGAATGTGATACAGAGGTTAGCAACACAGGCTGGGAGAGGATGGCTGTCAGGAGAGGAAAAGTTAGTGGTCAGCAGTGCTGCTCACCACATGCTCATACCATTACTCACCATCAAGGAGAGCTCTCCTCTCCACTGGCACCCATTCCCCAAGAATACCAAAGCAAGAGGGCTGGGATATCAAGACGAAGGTTCAGGCTGGAAACAGAGGCAAGGACAGTTGCAGCACAAATGGCAACATCAGGGATGAGGCAGAAGCCTAATGGGGGTGCGCAGTATTGGCGCCAAAGTGAAGCCACACCCATCAGCATACTTCAGTGGCTTGAGAGGGGAAGGGGGGTGGATGTCTGTGTCCCCCCCCCCAGTGATATTCCCTCAGCCAGCTGGCATAATGCAATGGGACCCCAAGGGTCAGAGGGTATGAGAATTGTATTATTTTTCAAGATTTGGCTGTCAGAACTCTAAAATGGGCCCAGAAAAAATGTTAGACTGGGACAATACTAGGGCAGGTAATCAAACGCTCTGCTTCTGCACAGCTTGATAGCTTTCTTGAGAGACCATGTGGAAACTCAGTTTGGCTCTTGCACTATTTTATGGGCCAGTGAAGCATGCGTATTTGGGATTCATTTGCTCATGCCCATGTGGTAGGTACCCATGAATCAATCCCCAGAATTTAAACACAGTAAGAATGAGATCATTGTTCTCATATATGCCAGTCCTTAAGGAGCCCTCAAGAAGAACCAGACACAGATTCATTATCCTCGAGCTGTCAAAGGTGGCCTGCATTTATGTAGAGCATAAACAAGTGTACAGACGCATAATAAAATCCCAGAGTAGTTTACATATTTCTGCCTGAAGCAAGGGCTCCCTGTGAGAGGGAGCATGGCTCTGGGTCTCAGCAGTGACCAACCTGAGAGGACGAGGAAAGTGGAGGCACTTCTGGGGAAGGTCATCCATTTTCCTAAGCCTTTGCCATCTCAACTGCCCCTGCATAGCCTGTCCCCCTGGGGTTACAGCAGGGTCAGGCTACCCCTCAGCTGAAGCCGTGTAACCACCAAAAACACCGCCGGAGAGAGCCAACACACGACTGTGCTGCACAACCGTAGCTGAATGTTCCAGATACTTCTAAGAAATTACTCTGAGGTCCTGAGAATGACTTAAGTTTACTGTTAAAAGTTTAAACAAGTAAGAGTAAAAACACACCCTCTGTCCAGAGACGGCACTTGGGTTAGCATGCCTGGTGCACCTCTCTGCCCACTATCCATAGAACCAAGCACACATGTATACCTTTTGTGAACAATTTCTTCCATGTTATCATCTTCTCTGTTTTGTTCATTCAGCAATTGTAATGGGACAAGTGATAGCAACTTTATTCAGAGTCAACAGTTTATTTTGATTCAAAGAGCTAAGAAAAAGTCGTAATCTAATATTATGTCAAACATCTTTTGAAAATAACAAGTGTAGATTCCAGAGAAACTCCTTTCCTTCATCTCTACCCACTATTGTTAGAAGGCATTGCCCTCTGCCCATATGCCACCTGCAGACTGACTGACATGGAAAGGGTGAGTCCCCCAGAGGGGCTCCCTGGGTCCCAAGGTGCCACTGATACAGAAACTCATCATCACATCGGTGTGTCAACATTGCTGAGAAAACTTTGACAAAGTGAAAGACCCTGTTAACAACAGTGAAAGTTTTCTGAAGGGTGAGAAAACCACCTGAGAGGAAAATGACTTGACATCTGATTGGCTCATTATTTCTGCAGAAAGACAATTAGTCAAATTGGCTGGGAGGACCCCCAGTTGCTCAGGCTTCAGCTACCTGCCTGACAGTGGAAAAGAGAAAGTGACATTCACTGAAAGTTTGCTATGTGCTAGTGCTAAGTGCTTTCTTATATTATCTTGTTTAATCCTCACTACAGCCCAGGAAGTGGATATTATCATCCATTTCACAGATTCAAAAGTGAACCCCCCAAACTTCCCCTTCAAATGAACGCCATTCAGCCATCCATGGCCTTGTTTTTTGTTTTAAGATTTTATTTGAGAGAGAGAGAGAGAGAGAGAGAGAGAGAGAGAATACACAACAGAGATAGCAAGAGAGCACAAGGACGGAGAAGAGAAGCAGGCTCCCCACCGAGCAGGAAGCCCCAAGCGGAGCTTGATGCGGGCCTCAATCCCAAGACTGTGGAATCATGACCTGAGCTGAAGGCAGATACTTAACTGACTGAGCCATCCAAGTGCCCCCATTCATGGCTTTCTTTATCTCAGGTCACATCAGGCCTTTTTTCCCAGCTGCCCATAGCAAAACTCTTGGAATCATCACTGACTGCACTCTCCCTCATATTCCACCTCTATTTCATGAGCAAATTCTGATGGCACTCCCTTTCAAAATATATCCAGAATCCAACATTTCTCACCATCTCCACCACTCACAGTGGTTCAAGCCACTATTGCCTTTTTGCCTAGAAGCAAACTGATTTGCAAACTAGGGACGGTTTAGGGGTTGTTCCCATTCAGGGCTGGTCCCTCCTCCAGGGGCACCTGCATCCTTGCCTAGATTCAAGGCACAGTAGCCAGCCTGAGAAGTGGCCTTGAGTCACCCTGAAAGGCATTCACTGTGGTCAGCACTGTTGATTAAGGTGGGGACGTGTGAGAAACACTATGAAAAGGATGTTTGTGAAAGGTTACAGTAATGTCTGGGGCTTGCCCACCTGTGTTATTTAAAGTCACTTTCCTGTGAACTCAAAGTCCTGTTTTTCTGAGGGTATAGTGGTCACCTCACTCGTACCCACTCTCAATTTCTTGACTGCAGTAGTGTATGTGAGCCACAGGCCTTCCTCTCAGCCTTCCCTGGATACAGTGCTGGTTCATTAGCTACTCCTACTTCCCCATGGGAAGCAAGCTATCTCTTTGCAAATTCCCTATCCTGAGAAAACAGTCCAGAGCTTTGAAATGAATTTTATTTCTCAGCTCCGTCCCATGACCCACAGCAGCATCATGGGCCTGGTTGTGATGGAGGGAGTGGGGGTGAGAGGTGTCACTTCACAGGTCTGAAAAGGACCCTTGGAGCCTCCCAAACATCTGGAACTTTGGGTCAATCCCTGGCTCCTCCAGCAAAAGAAGTGTTACTTTCAAACAAAGAAAGAAGCAAACAAATGAAAAGTGAGCGAACAACTATAATCACATTAAGACCGTTTCTGAGAAATAAGAACCGGAAAAGCCCAGTTTCCCCTTTCCCATCCCATTCTGTCTGCCACCAATGCAGAAACTCCTGCTTCCTTGTGTTCTCATCTACCGCATACATGCCCTGACTGAGGGATGATCACAGAGGCCAAGCCAGAGACAGCTGAAGGTTTCCTCAGAGACCCAAGAAGACTCCACTCCTGCCCTTTCCATTTAGGAAAATGTCACCAGCTGCAAATGAGATGCATGACTGTCCCTATGGCTCTGGGAGCAGGGATTAGGGGATAGCTCTCCTTAGCCCTCAGCCTGGCAGTGCTTCATCAATTCTAGGAGCAGAAATGTTCCTCAGACGCATACAGGTGAGCTAAGATAAGACAACCCAAGAGTTTGGGAGAAGGGGCTAACTAGGCAAAACTCCTGCAGAAGTGTGGGCTGCATCTAATTCTGCCTCCCTGAGTGAATCCTGGGGATCTAGGTATGAATACCACACAACGCCATATTTCTAAAGGACAAGGAGCTCTGAGCCCTGCATGATTTCCTGAGAGGGCTTTATGAAATGCCTCTATTCGTAAAGGCCTTCAGCTTAAGACTTTCTCTTCTTAAAACGAAAATGCCCCGGAAAGACTGGGCCCTCAGTTACTGATACCACAAAGTGCAGGAGTCTTCCGTTGAGTGGATTTTCTGGGAGCTATTCTCTACCCATACCCCTTCATTGGTATCTTACGGAATCTCTTGTCCAAACTAAATCTCCCAGGGACGACAAAGCATCAAGATGGTTATATAAATCTTGGAATGGGGCTATGAGGCTCCACAAAGAAGGCAGACACAGAGAGGGCCCAGCTTCAATGCTCAGGGCCTCCAGAACTTCTGGCCTGCTGCTGAGGCCTAACCTACAGAGGCAGGGCTTCCCCACTGGACGGCCCTCCGTTGTCAGCCTGCCGCAGTGCAGGAGCCAGGAGCTGGGGGCAGGGATCGCTTTGGTGACTAACAACCTAATAGTGGAAAATTACAACTTCCTGAGCTGGGTCTATCAGAGGTGGCCGCAAAACACTTTATGATGTGGCCAAAAATTCCTCCTGCCACCACAGGCCTTGAAAATAGGTCAAAGCTACCTTCAATGGAACTCTCAAGCAGGGCTTACCTCACACCATCTAATTCCACATTACTAATCTGCAATCACTGGTGATTTTGTGAAAATGCTCTCCTCCTCTCTGGATCTGAGACCAACCTTAGCATTGGTCACCTGTCTTGCCCTACTTGGTCCCCCTCAGGGGACTGACTGGCTATGGAGGCCAAAGAAAAGGCTGCAGGTTTGCCTCTGGAAATGCATCTATAGCCTCTCTAGGGCAGTAGTATCTCCTCTTATATACCAACTAAGACCTAAAGGCCTGGCTTCAGCTCTCAGGCTACCCCTCACCCCATAGCAGGACAAGGGATAGATTAAACCCTGGCAGAGACTTCAGTTATACTTTCCTCAGCTTTTGAGAGACTCCAGGCTTGTGGCAGGGGCTCATGGCTGCTACGGGGATCGGACACAGAGCTCCTTCTCTGAACGTTGGGCACCCCATCGGCAGTATGTGCAGGGGCTAGCACCTAGCCTGGCTCTGAATGCCACTAAACTGTGTAACCCTGGGACAGCTCCCTTAGCAGAGTAAACCTGATTTCTTCTTTGAGAATAGGGGTGGTATTCTCTGCTGCAGAGATTGCTGTGGAAGTCTGAGAGGAAGGGACAGCAGATGAAAATGGACCTTTGTAGAGGTAAGCAGAGACTGCCCATCTTCTTTTCCCTGTTTAGGTCTTGACAGACAGAAACCATTTAGCTCTGAGGGGGCCCACCTGTGGGGCTTCAGTTCTAGGAGGACAGGACTCTCTGAAAGTTCTAGGCTAATTCCTGTGTGTGTGTGTGTGTGTGTGTGTGTGTGTGTGTGTGTGTGTGTGCAACTACCAGAAAGAATCCTAACCTCCAGGGCTGAAGCAGTGATGTAATCTCTACTGTGGCCATACTGAGTCTGAGTACTCTCCCTTCTAAGAGGCTTACAAGGGGGACTGCCTGGAGAAGACTCCCCATTTAAGTGCCTAGTAGCCAAGATGACACTTCTCTTGGGCCACAAGCTTCAAGTCATCTCTTATCCAGGTCTCAGTCTGAGTGGGGGTGGATGGCCCTCTCCTGACAGGACCCTTAGAGCCTGCAGAATGTCCTCATCAGGGCTAAGAGGCCCTGTGTCAGCCTGGCCTAGAGCCAACCTATGCTGAATCACAAGAAACTGCCTGGAGTTTGAGACCAGAAACAATGACTCAGGCAGCCTGGAATCTAGGGAAAACCAGCCCTGATTTTTTACCCGAGAGACCAACCCAGCTGGACATGAGCTCACCCAGCTAGACAGTGACAATGACAGTGGTAGGATACTGTCAGTCCCTTGTAGATGAGAGAAACAGGGGGCTGAACCTTGAGCCTGAAACATTCTTTGAAAACCCCATATCAACGCATCTAAAATTAGCTTTCAGCATCTAAATCACTTCCTGTTACGGAAACCACAGGTCTGATGCTTCAGTCATCACCCAGCCAGCCGGCCTCTAGGAGGTGGAGGCAAATAACACAGGGGTGCTGCTACAAAAAATATGACAATCCCAAACACACAGCAGTCAGGAGCCTCTCCCCCTATAAGCAGGGCCCCATAAACCTGCTGCTGCAGGGACCTGAACCGAGTGAGCACGCATGCTCACTTATGCACATACATTTATATCCCTGCATACCCACTTACACACACAAGCTGGGGCCCTCTTCCCTGCGGCACAGAGACTACCGCATGTTCATCCCAAGCACATCTCTAAGATACCCCTTTCAAGCCTGAGACACATCAAGAGAAGAGGATGGGTAATGAGTCCACTTAGATCACCTGTAGCCCTGTCTCGACTTCTTTGGTGGCCCTGGCCACTTTACACCTCGTGGGCCGTGAGCAAGGTTAGCCAAGTGCCTCACTCGTTGTTTCAGCCGGCACCTCACACTAGCACTACCAGAAAGCAGCCCTAATACATTCAAGAATTATACTAGAAATTTACACTAAATACACTTTTTTCTTTTTTTAAATTATGTTCAGTTTGCCACCATATAGTACATCAATTAATTTTTGATATGGTGTTCAATGATTCAATAGTTGTGTATAACACCCAGTGCTTTAACAGAAAAACATGAGAAGAAATACCATTAAAGCAGTAATAAGACAACAATACCTGTTATCCAGGCTAATATTCAATACTGTACTCAAGTCCTATCCAATGCATTAAGATATAGATATGAGGATTTAAAAAAAAAACTTGTTATTTTTAAACAAATGATGGTGACTTACTACCACTTGCTTACATTGAATGTTTTGTGTATTCTAACTCATTTAATCCTAACAACCATTTTATAAAGAAGGTATTAATATCAAACCCATTTTTATGGAAAATGAGGAAACTAAGTAATAGTGATGTGTGTGACTTAGTAAATGGCAGGGCCAGATTCATGCCCAGGATGTCTGACTTGAGACTCCATGCTCTTTTTTTTTTTTTTTTTTAAGATTTTATTTATTTATGTGACAGAGACAGAGACCACATGTAGGCAGAGAGGCAGACAGAGAGAGAGAGAGAAGGAAGCAGACTCCCTGATGAGCAGAGCGCCTGATGCAGGCCTCGATCCCGGGACCCTGAGATCATGACCTGAGCCGAAGGCAGAGGCTTAACCCACTGAGCCACCCAGGCAGCCGAGACTCCATGCTCTTAATCGCTGTACTTATTACCTCCTCATGATGTGAGCCTCTACAAAGAAAACCCAGGAGCTGAGTGATATGGCCAGATATATGATCAACAACAACAAAAAATCAGCAGCTTTCCCAAATACCACAAAAGTCAATTTTCCTCCAATTGTAAATTTTATCCCAATTCTATCAAAATCAAAATTCCTACAGAATGTCTCATGGATCCTGACAGACTGATTCTAAAATTCACATGGAGGAATATTTAAGATCATTTTGAAGAACTATGGTGGAAAAACTGTCCTCTATAATATCAAATATGTTAATAAAACAATAGGGGTGCTTGGGTGGCTCAGTTGTTAAGCATCTGCCTTCAGCTCAGGTCATGATCCCAGAGACCCAGGATTGAGCCCCATTGGGCTCTCTGCTCAGCAGGAAGCCTGCTTCTCCCTCTCTCACTTCCCTTTCTTGTGTTCCCTCTCTCGCTGTGTTTTTCTCTGTCAAATAAATAAATAAAATATTTAAAAAACAAACAAACAAACAAAACCAGTGCATTACTACGGGTATATAAATAAATGTCAATAAGCCGAATAAGAGTCCAGAAACATACCCACATATTCACGGGATTTATGGAGAAAGATAAAGTCGAGATGCAGGGATGGGTAATAATGCTGACCTGGACTCTCTTCGAGGTTGCTTTTGTTTTGGTTTACTCTTGAAGTAGTTATTAGGAGTACAAAGGATATTGCCTTTCTTGCTTTCTCACAAAGGTATCCCTCAAGTTCAATGGTCTTGGCAGCCTGCACAGAAATAAGATGTCCACCAAGTGAAGAGAGCCCAGAACAGTCTTCAGTGCCTTTCACAATCCCATCTATGTCAACACCAGAACAGCTGACACTAACAAGTAAAGCAGTGACTCTGCCCTTCAGTAAGCCACATCCTAGAGGCCTAGTATGTTTATTTTAGGCTGTGAAAATTCTTGTTGCCAGTACTTTGGGCAATCTATCCTTACCTAGCAGTAGAGACTCAAAGTTATCCATTCATGTTTACTCTAGGTCTTTGAGTAAGCAGGGCTGAGTCTACTACAAGTGGTATTTCATAGCAGTGTGAAACAGATGAATCTTTCAATAAATAGTATTGAGGCAAACGTTATTAAATTGGTTAGAATACTAACCAATTTTAAGTAAAAGATTTTTTAATTTAATTTAATTTGATTTTTTAAAAAAGATTTTATTAATTTATTTGCGAGAGAGAGACAGTAGAGAGAGTTAAAAAAAAAAAAAAAAAAAAAAAAAAAAAAAAAAAAAAAAAAAAAAAGCACAAGAGGAAGGGAGAAACAGGCTTCCCGTTGAGCAAGGAGCCAGAAGTGGGCCTCGATCCTAGGATCCTAGGATCCCAGGATCGTGACCTGAGCTGAAGGCAGACACTTAACCGACTGATCCTCTCAGGTGTCCCTTAGGTAAAAGATTTTAAGTTATAGTTTTAAGTAAAAGAAAACTCAACTTGAACTGGCTTAAACAGTAAATAAAACACCTTGGCTCATGTACAGGAAATGTCCAGAGGCAGAATGGATTTCAGAACAGGAAAGATCCCGTAAATCCATGATATCATCAAGAACCTGATTTATTTTATTTTATTTTTTAAGATTTTTTTTATTTATTAACAGAGAGAAAGAGATCACAAGTAGGCAAAGAGGCAGGCAGAGAGAGAGGAGGAAGCAGGCTCCCTGCTGAGCAGAGAGCCTGATGTGGGCCTTGTTCCCAGGACCCTGAGATCATGACCTGAGCCCAAGACAGAGGCTTTAACCCACTGAGCCACCCAGGTGGCCAAGAACCTGATTTCTTTTGCTCTCTTTTCACTGCCTTCCACTGCACTGGCTTATCCTAAGACTAGCTTCCTTTGTGGAAGTAAGATGATTGTCGGAAGCAACTGAGCCAATAGTAAAAAGAAAGCCTGAAACTCACAGCAAACATTATTTCATGTATCACTGGCCCGAAAAGGGTCCTTTACTCATTTGAATCATTCATGACCTGTAGCCAGGGGGATGGGAGGCACTGATCGGCTTAAGCCAAGTAGCACCAGTTTTAAGAGGTGAGGGTGAGAGCAATTCCACACAAACCACCCAACTAGGAAATAACAGAATATACTGTTAATAAGGGAAAAGGGAAGAATTAATTCTGGGGAGACATTCAACAACGCTTCACACAGTTATCACTTCACAGGAAAAAAATAAATCTAGATCCTACCTCATATCATTCACAAAAATAAATTCAGACATATGAAAGCCCTAAATATAAAGAATAAACATAATAGAAAAATATACGATAATGTGTTTATGACCTTGGGGGGAGAAGAAGTTTTTTAATTAAGACACAAAAAAATCAGGTTATTTTACAAATTGATCATTTTACTCCAACAAAATGAAATACTTTGATATAACCAAAAGATATAATATAATAATCAATAATTGAGACACTAGGAAAAAAAACTTTTGTAACACTTCTAACAGACAATATTAGGAGTATATAAAGAGTATCAAAAAGTTAGCAAATAATATCTTAACTACTTAACAGAAAAAGGATATGAACATATAATCAACATAAGAATTAAAAATGCCCAATAAATTAAAAAAGATGTTTAGCATCACTAAGGAAGTTGAGAAATTCAAAAGTCAGAAATTCTGTATGCAACATTTGATAATATCAAGGCAATGGTTTCGACAGGCTGTTTGTCAATATGTAATGTTAGTAGTGGCTGGTGGGTACAACTTTTCTCTAGAGATCAAGTTGACAGACTCTGCCAAATATGAATACACCATATGAGTCCATGGTTTCTTATGGTGTACCTAAGCAAAAAAAGATGCTTGCTCATGTGCTTAATGAAGCCTATAGCAAGAATACTCATTGCAGCCTATTTGTTGAGGTGAAATCTGGAAGACACAATATGTCCACCAAGCATAATTAATGAATAAACTGAAGTGTGTTCATGCTAGAGAACACTGGGTAGCAATTCCCAGATACACATGATCTCTTTGAATCAACATAGAGAGATCTCTAAGAGATGTTACTGGCTGACAATTGTAAGGTGACAAGTATAGTATGTCCATTTATAAGGAAGGAAGGAAGGAAAAAAGGAAGGAAGGAAGGAAGGAAGGAAGGAAGGAAGGAAGGAAGGAAGGAAGGAAAGAAGGACAGAGAAAGAGAGAGGGCGAGAGGGCGAGAAAACCACAGAACAATCCTATTTTCTATAGATATATAGGATCAGTAAGTAAATGTATAGAAAAAGAACTGGGAGGGATATATACCTGGCTGGAAACTGTAGTTATTTTTGGGAACTGAGACAGGGAATGGGATCAGGTGAAGCAGTTTACTTAGCTTTCTGATTATAAAATCATAAGGCTAAGTAACTTTCTTTTTTTTTTACAGGGAGAGAAGATGTCACAAGAAGACAGTATATTCATACAAAACAAGGTTAATTAGAAACAAAGTTGCTTTTTATAAAATGATTAAGAACTGGCCAAGGAAATGTGAAAGTCTGGAGCCTGCTCCCTTTGGTAGGGGTCCTCTGGACCAAGGGTGACTTGATTCCAGATGTCTCTGCGTAGGCCTGAACCGTCATGCTTGTGAATCTCCCTGATTCCTGAATGTGAGTGTATGAGCCAGTTCTCTTCCTCAGCACAGCTGGATGACTACAGACAGGATACAGAGGGCAGACCCAAGGTACTGGATAGCCAGGGGGCCGGTCAAAGAAGTCCACAGATAGAAGAAGGGAAGGCTATGGAAGGTTCCAGCATTCAGAGTCTGTGTATCTCTCCCCGTGTCTTCACTTTGCCTCTCAGCGGTACTCCTACCTTTGAGGCACTCTGACTAGACTTTGAGAGACTGTCCCTCTCAGCTCACTTTGAGGCCAGCAGAGTGGTTGGAAGAAAGGCAGAAGAATGGTCTGGGATAGCATCAGGGTCAGAAAAAGAGGTGAGTAGATACCAAAAGAGAATAGAAGCTGGAAAGGGCCCAGAGCAGAGGCAGGAGTCTGCATTGGGAGCAAAGGTTCTTTTACTATCAATGGCTAATAGTGGCAGATGAGGCCACTACCTACCTTTTACCAAGATGGAGCAAAAAACGTCTTTTACCCGCAAGGGTAGTAATCCTAATTCCCACTTCAGTTAACCAAGTAAGAGAGGAAAGAGGCTGCCCACCAGGACAGAAAGTCATTGTTTCCACTGGAGAAGTACAAACTGAGTTCAAGGCAGAGGGCAGAGCCCTCCCAAGGCATGATCCAAAGGCTTGGGCCAAGATGGCTTGAGGTACTGATAGCACATCTACAGGAAATGGAATCCCGGGGGTGGTGTGGTAAAGGAAAAAACCCTCTGGTTTTAATAGATCCATTCCTAAGGTTACCCAAAAACTTCAGACCCAAGCATTGCCCTATGTCCCTCCACCCACTCTACAATGACTTCAGAGAAGAGTTGTGGGAACTAAAGTACTCCATCCCAAGAACAAGAAGGACTTCCTTTGAGGTTAAGGTGTGAAATGACAAAGCCTACAGCATGTAAGGTCATCCCAATGCTAAGGCTTGCTGCCTCTACCTCCAGAGTCTCAGAACAGATGGGGGAGAAGATTAGCACTTCATCAGGTTCTGAAAATGGATAGATAAGAAAAACTTCTATTGTATCCTTTTAGAGCTTGAATGCCCAGATATTTAAGGTGAATAGTTCAGAAATGTGTTTATTTTCCTATTTCTGAAAGACTCAAAGGGCACAATTTGAAAGGGGGTGGTGCCACTTTGTATAATAGTATGAGGTATTAATTTTATTGTGGGTAATTCTACAGCAATTTCAAAAATGCTTCTCTTCTTCCTTGTGGGTTTATAACATCCAGTCTGTAAGAATATTGTAATGGATGACTGTGTGTGTGTGTGTGTGTGTGTGTGTGTGTGTGTCTAATTTAATAGCTACCACATGAACAACTGGAATTGTGAAAAGGTATATCTACTTTCACACAGTGGCAGTGAAGAACTTGAACTGGCCTTGAAGATCCTATACCCATGTGGACAGTCCTGCTGGAAATGGCAGTATTATTCTAGACCAGCAGATCCAATAGAACAGTCTGTGATGATGGGAGTGGGATATACCTACACTATCCAATATGGGAGCCATTAGTCACATGCAGTTATTGCAACTGAGGACTTTTCATTTTATTTAATTTTAGTTAGTCATATTTAATAAAACAGCCATGTATGGTTACATTTGTCCCATTGCGGGGGGGGGGGCAGTTTTCCATAGGGTAGGAGAATATGCATGATGGAGGTTGATCAAGAAAACAGTACCAAATACTTGAGAGACATATGACAGACAAAGCCAAGAGCAAGTACTGTGGAAGCATAAAACACCTCTAGATCTTTTCTGGCACCTTAGATCTTTTCAAGCATCTGCTGCACACACAAAAACCTCTTAGATGTGAGGAAAGTTTTGGGTGTATTAGTGAAATGGAGTGGTATGCAATAGGTATAGTAAATTCAGAATGAAAGAAGAATGTAATCCTGATGATATATGGGTGGTACCTTTGTCTCTATTTCCATTAGTAAGACACCCCACTTTGGTGACTGGCCAAAGAAGTATGAGGTTGGACAGTGGTGGGGGTTGGACTTCCCTATCTCCCATAGACAGTGATGCAGGAGGCAGAGTAATGGGTTGAGGGAGGCCTCAACTTTCTAACTTTTCAGCTATAGGAAGATCTCTTGGGCCCTTCAAGCAAGGTGGCGCTTTAGAAAAGGCAAAAAATTTTAGGAACTCTGACAATCAACGAGTCCAATACCACCCCTCTCTATCTATCCCCAAGGCATGGAGTGACAATATAATCTTCCTGCCATGTGCTATTTCTGTTCTGAAGGCCAATTATCATAAGCTATCTGATAAAAATATGACATCTATCTTGTAGGCCCCCAAGTTAGAGTTGAGGATGCAAAACTCCCCTTGGGAAAATTCTAAAATCTCAGATATATCCGGCATACTAGCCAGCGCCCAAACTGCAATAGCTAGTAGGAGGTAAAATGTGTACTGCTGGCCTTGTTCCTGCTTTGGGGGTGGTAATAATCACAAGACATTCCCGGGAATACCTCAGAAAACTGATCACGGTTGGGGCAAGAGAAGAGACAAATGAGAAGAAAGAAAAGCACATAAAGAGATATCTTACATCCTATCAATCTCTCATCAAAGGAAATACACTGAAGGAGCTTCCTAAAACAATCCTGACCACAGTTCTTTCTTCCTGGCTCAAAGGCCTCCAGTACCTTCCTGTAGCCACAGGGTAGAGGCTAAAATCCTACACTTAGCAATCAAGACCCAAAATCAGTAAGGCCAGGGCCTATCTAGTCTATACCTCACATACCTCTTTCATCCCAGAGAAACTGAGCCTTTCACTTCTCCCACATACATATGCTGATTGGGGCCTCTACATCAGCTACTCCCACCACCTGGTCCACCCTAACCACATCCTTCCTTTTTCCAACCACTTCTTTAAGACCCAGCTAATATTGTCCCCTTCTGGAAGAATTCCCCAACTAACCTATTTGGAGGGAGTGCTTCCTTCTTTTAGCACACCTAGATTTCTTGAGAAATGTCTTCCTTTATTATTTAACTCTTCAAATGGATAATAACCCTACTAGATGGAGCCCACTGCAGGAATGAGTTGTGATTTTATCATCTATTTCCCACAGCACTCAGCATAGAGTTAGGAATTCAGCAGTCATGCAGTGTGCTTTGATTCACTTTAACAAACACAGTCAGGATTAATTCTGCGCCACGAACCATGCCGTGTGTTCCAGCCAGAGCTGAGAGAGATAACCAACAGATGGCTCCAGTTTATTAGTACATATACCGCATCCACAGTCATAGCTGGAAGAGTCCTTAATTCCACTGACTCTCCAGAGCTGGAAGAGTTTTCCTTTGATCAAAGCAACTATTCCCTGTATCAGACCTGACTCTTCCCTTTATCAAAACCTCACTCCTGATAGTGCTCTTGAATAGCTCAGAAACCTGAAAGTATTTGAGGATATTAAACACAATCTGTGGTAAAATTCACTTCAACTCCTAGTACTAAGCAAACTCGGGCCTCTCTGTGTAATGATAAGCAAATAAACAAATTAAAATGTGACACAAAAAAACTTAGCAGTTCAAAAAAGTGCTCTAATCTGAGGAATAATTTTTCTAACATAATCTCAAAGGACACTTTGTCAAAAGGAACAATATGATCAGGAAAAAAAACCCAACAACGTGTAAAGAGAAAAAAATGTGATTGCAGAACTATACATACTAAATCCCAGTAAACAGGACATTATATACTACAGAACATGGGATTGGGGAATCAGTGATAAACTTGAAAGAAATTTTGAGATACTTAAGAAAAAGAAGAAAATAAAAAGATCCACAAGGAAACTCCAAACAAGGAAAAGTAAATACAAAAGAAGTTTTAGAAGGAGAAAACTGATTAGATGAAGACCCAACGATCAAAGCAATAGCTGAAGATCACTGCGCTGACCCGTGCAGGGTCACAGAAGCCAGGGGTGCAGCCGCCAATGACTCATACAAGGTACCCACTCACCGCGGGCACCAATAAAGAACCAAGAATAATTCAGTTGTTAGTAATGCCTTAAAGAAAAAATAAAACAACAGAATAGAGTGACTTAGAGTGACAGAATGACTACTGTTGGGTGATCAGAAAAAAATTCTCTGACAAACACACCTAATTCTAAATGAAAAGAAGACATTAGTTGTGAGAAGTCTGGATAGAATGCCTAGTGCAAAAGCCCCAGGTAAAAGTAGGTTAAGGGTTAAGGGTAAGGAAAAGGTTAAGGGTAAGAAATAAGTCCAGTATAATAAGAGCACAGTGAGCAAAGCGGAGTTTGGTATGAGAGGAGTCTGGAGAGGTAGGCTGGGTGTAGACTGTGTAATATAAGGCATGGTGAGAAGTATAAATTTGAAAGAAGCCATGGGAGAGTTTTCTGCTGGAAAACGATCGTTTTGGCTGAAGAAATGAAAAGACCAATTAGTGGGGCACCTGGGTGGCTCAGTTGGTTAAGCCACTGCCTTCAGCTCAGATCATGATCCTGGAGTCCTGGGATCAAGTCCCACACCGGGATCCCAGCTCTGTGGGGAGTCTGCTTCTCCCTCTGACCTTCTCCACTCTCATACTCTCACTCTCTCACTTTCTCTCTCAAATAAATAAAATCTTTCAAAAAATATTTTAAAAAGACCAATTAGGTTCCTACTTCACTAGTGTAGGAAAAGGATAACAGTAAACTTGGACTTGAGTTTCTGCAGTAGATCTGAACACAGCAGATGGATTAAAAATAAATAGATGGGCAAAGATACATGAAACAAGAAAAAATCATAAGTAGCAATAGGATAAAAAGGCTAAATAAAATCAAAGAACTATTATGATATTCTAAAATAAACACATTTATAAACATTTCTGGGATAAATAACAGCTTATAAAATAAGTAAAATAACTCAGGAAGAGAAGGAATCCAGGAAAAAAACGATAATACCATTATAATGGTTATCTTTAAAATCCTTATTCCAATCTTTAACACATTAAGTAGATATGTGTTATCTACTTAATTAGATAGTAGATAAGTGGATTACATTAAGTAGATAACTAAGAATATAGAGAACCTTTTATTAATTAATAAAGTTGGCTTAATAGATACACTATATCCCCAAAATAGATACACTTAATAGATACACTATATCCCAAAAATACTGAATGTACATTCTGGTCAAAAAGTCATAAGAACAACTTTACCATATTTCTCAAAGTAAAAATTTAATTGTCCACATTGTTCAATGACACTGTTAAAACAATAGAAATAAAGATTGAAAGATTAAACAAAAGTCTCAACCACCTTGAAATTAAAAAAAAAATCATTATTATATTGGGTGGCTCAATGGGTTAGGGCCTCTGCCTTCGGCTTGGGTCATGGTCTCAGGGTCCTGGGATTGAGGCCCGCATCGGAATCTCTGCTCAGCAGGGAGCCTGCTTCCTCCTCTCTCTCTGCCTGCCTCTCTGCCTACTTGTGATCTCTCTCTGTCAAATAAATAAATAAAATCTTTTTAAAAATCTGTTTTTAAAAAATCATTATCTAAGTAAATGTAAGCAAAAAAGGAAATAACTGCAAATGAAGGGAAATATCAACTGTCATGCTACATATTAAGTACACATGAGATGGATTATGAAAAAGAGTCCTTAAAACATGAAGAATTCCAGGATGTAGAAATCTGGGAATAGTATTGCTCATACCCTAAAAACAATGATGACAACAACAATAGCTGGATGAACTACAAAACTAACTTTTCCTGAACCCATCAGAGATTTGAGATCAGAAGATAATCAAAAAACCTTAAGTCTAAGAAAGACAGGTGCCACCAATAAGACATGTATCATGAGCAAAGGTTTATCTGTGGCAAAGCACAAAAGGAAGAAACACTGGACATCATAGAAGCAAGTAAGAAATACATAAAATTTTAAAACAAACTACTAAAGGCAAAGCATGGATGATGTGACAATATGGGATTCCTGGGAGTCACAGACACAAGAGACCTCTCTCATGCTCTTCTCCACAGACCTCCAGCGGATACTCACAAGAAAGAACTGGTGTTCTGGCTTTCTCAGTGTTCCTGACCTGCCTCTCCATGACAGTCAAACTCCTCCTTGTATCTCTGGTGACTCTTGTTCAGAAGACAGCACTGTACCCCCCCCCCACGGTGGTACAATACTTCTAAAGATCTAGAGCCAGATCATTTCCTGACCCTCGCCAAAAGCAATGGACTTTGCAGCTATCTAAGACTGAGGCTGGACCAGAACAACATAGGATTCTCATTCATCCCCAACATTATGCTAGTAAGAATGAGTGCCAGCAACAGAAGATTATGACCAAGGAGGAGCAAGAATAAACTGAGTGAATCCCTTTGAGATGCAAGTGTACTAGAAAGTCTCAAAACTGCAGGCAGAATAGGTTTTAAAAGGGGGGGGGGCGGGTTGGAGGCACAGCACAGCACCTGGGTGGCTCAGTCAATTAAGCGGCTGGCTCTTTGGCTCAGGTCACGATCTCAGGGCACTGGGAGTGAGCCTTGCTCCCCCGCCTCCTCTGTTGGGTTCCAGTTTGGCAGCAAGTCTGCTTCTCTCTCTCTCCCTCTCCCTTTAACCTTACCCTCACTTGCATGTCTCTCTCTCAAATAAGTTAAAAAAAAACAAACCTCTGAAAACTCAGCCTCCTAACCTAAGCAAAATGTTTTGAAGTTGAAGGTATTCTAAAAACAAACATATATAAGAACAGAAAAGATCTCAAACACAGATTCACAAACTAAACTCCTTCAACGCCCCATATTAACAGCTAGAAGAATTGTGCATACTTCAAAAAAAATACCATATTTACATCATGATTTCACATACACATGATTTTACATACACATGATTATTGCATGCACATGAGGTAACTGTGTAATAAAAACTATAAGAGAGGGGCACCTGGGTGTCTCAGTCAGTCGGGCATCTGCCTTCACCTCAGATCATGATCCTGGCATACTGGGATCAGCCCTACTGTCAGGCTCGCCACACAGTGGGAGTCGGTTTCTCCCTCTGACCCTCCCCACTGCCCGTGCTCAATCTCTCTCTCTCAAACGAATAAAAAAAAAATACAAGGCAGATAAAAAAACCAAGAAAATAAAGGGTTGTTAAGAGACAAAGCAATTATCTGAAACATAATCAGGGAAAACTGAGATACTGGAATAATCTGACAGGGAATTTAATGTACCTGTGATAAATAAGTTAAAGGTCTGAGTAAAAAAATAATGACAGGTATAAACAGATGGGGAATTTCAGCAGAAATATGGAGATTATAAAAAGAATTAAATGGAGATTCTAGAAATAAAAAAAATGTAGTAAGAGAGCTAAAGAATGCCTTTGAAAGGCTTGGTGCACACTCAACATAGCCGAGGAAAGATTTAGGGAACTTGAAGATCAGGCAACACAAATTATGCAAGCTGAAACACAAAGACAAAAAAAATGCATAAAAATCCCTCAAAAAACAAAAACCAGAGCTGAGTCTCCAGGAGTTGAGAGACAATATTAAATGGCATACCATATATGTGTAATTAGGGTACCAGAAGAAGGAAACAAAGTTAAAGAAAAAGAAGAAGAATTTAGAGTCTTTAGTATATTAATCATTGTTGTTTCATATTTATGGTCAGATAACCCCAGCATCCCTGCCATATCCAGTCTAGTTCTGATGTTTGCTCTGTCTCTTCAAACTGTGGGTTTTGTTTTGTTTTTTTTTTCCTTTTATTATGGTTTGTAGTCTCTTGTTAAAAGGAAGACATGATGCACTCAGTAAAACAAACTGTGGTAAACAGGCCTTAGTAAGTAGTGATAAGTGTGGAGAGAACAGAAGTGTTTTACAGTCCCATGATTAGGTCTCAGTCTTCTGATAAGCCTGTGCCCACGGACTGTCAACTTCACCAATATTTCTCCCCCTCCCCTTTAGTGGGGAGAGGATAGTAAAGGGGACTGGAGTTGGTATTTCCCTTCACCACATGGAAGGCAAGAAAGAACAAGAACTGGGTAATTTCCCTTCCTCAGGATGATTAGGCTCTGATAAAACCCCAGCAGATTTTGTTCTAATAAAATAATTTCTCCTGGAGGCACACCTTGTTAAGAACAGAATTCACTGGCATAATTCAAAATGGTTTCTTTTCTCCACCCCTGTTAGGAGCATGAGAAGATTTTTCTGTGACTTTTTTTCTGGGGTAAAACTCATAAAAGCATCAGAGCCTTCTATTAACTGGGATCCCCCTGGAGTTTTTATTTCTTAAGCTTGTCCGCACTGAACCTCCAGTAGTTTGTTAATCAGTTTGTTAATCAAAGCTTAGGGCTTTTCTATCCCAGTACTCATTCCAATGCAGGTGGGTTTCTGCTCCTGTTAGTTGTGATTCTATCTACCCACATGTCTCCAATTTATAGGACAGAGGTTGGTCCTGTGATCTCAGTTCTCATATGGATTCTAAAAAGAGTTGTCAATTTTTCAGTTTGTTTAGCTTTTTTACTTGTTGTTAGGCTGGAACAGCAACTTCTAAGCTCCTTACACGATGGAGTAGAAACCAAAAGTGTGAAATAGCTTTTCAGACAAATAATGCTGATCATTCACTACCCACAGATCCATCCAACAGAAACTTGGATCTACACAAAGAAATAAAGGTGTCGGGGACCTGGGTGGCACAGATGGCTAAATGTCAGCCTTCAGCTCGGGTCATGATCCCAGGGTGCTGGGATTGAGCCCTGCATCGAGCTCCCTGCTCAATGCAGAGCTTGCTTCTTCCTCTCCCTCTCCCTGTTGCTTCCCCTGCTTGTGCTTTCTCTCTGTGTATCAAATAAATAAATAAGATCTTTAAAAAAAATAAGGAAATTAAGGTGTCTAGGAAAGGATGAATGAAGACAAATATAAAATATATTTTTTATATTTTTAATCACCTAAAAGATAACTGCCTGTCTAAAGCAAAAATAGTAGCAAACTATTATGGAATTATAGCATATGATGAAGAAAATTCATGACAACTATAGCACAAAATTAGGAACTTGGGAGTATTATTACAAGGTTCTTTTTTAAAAAGATTTTATTTATTTATTTGACACACTGAGAGGACAAGCAGGGGAAGTGGAAGAGGGAAAGACAGATGCAGGGAGCAGGGAGCCTGATGTGGGGCTCAATCCCAGGACCCTGGGATCATGACCTGAGCCAAAGGCAGATGTTTAACTGACACCCTGGAGCCCCATAAAGTTGTTAACCTATACATAAAATAGTATAATATTACTGGAAGGTGGCTGTGTTTAATAAAAGACTCTATTAATAAACTCTAGGACAACTACTAAAATTTGTTTAAAAGAGGTACAAATGATGCCAGTAATGAAGATAAAATGGAATCATAAGAAATAATCAATCCAAAAACAGGCAGAAAAAGAGGAAAAAATGAACAAAAGAACTGATGGAAAAAAATAGGAATCAATAGAAAAATGATAGCTTTTAATTCATTTATATCATAATTATATTAAATATAAATGGTCTAAACACACAAAATAAATGACAGAGATTATGAAATTGGGTGAAAAAACAAGACAATTATATGCTATATAAAAGAAACCCACTTTAAATGTAAAGATATGTTGAAAGTAAGATAGCAAAGGAACTGAAGACAAGCCACAGACTGGGAAAAAACCTTTGCAAAATACATATCTGATAAAAGACTATTTACCAAAATATATGAAGAACACTTAAAACTCAAAAATAAGAAAACAAGCCAATGAAAAAATGGGCAAAGTATCAGGATACCTCATCAAAGAAGAGAGAAGTATATTAAAAGATGCTCAACATCACATGCCATTAAGGAACTACAACAATGAGATACTACTACACACCTATTAAAATGCTGAGAAACCAAAACACCAACAATACCAAATGCACAGTGAGAAGTGAAGCAAAGGAATTCATATCCATTGTTGGTGGAAGTGAAAAGAGCAGTCATTCTGGAAGACAGTTTGGCAGTTCCTTACAAAGTTTCTTACTTAGTTTACCTATGATTCAGAATTGGATTCATTGTCATTTACCCAAATGAGCTGAAAACTAACTTGTGTCCACACAAAAACCTGCACACAGATGTTTATAGAAGTTTTACATAATTGCCAAAACCTTAAAGCACCCAAGATGTCCTTCAGTAGGTGAATGCATAAATAACAAATGTACTTGCATATAATATTATTCATTGATATAAATAATCTGTCAAGCCATGAAAAGACAAAAGAATCTTAAATGTATGTTGCTATATGAAAGAGGCAATCTGAAAAGGTCGATCTGAAAAGGTTACATACATATAATGTATGACTCCAACTACATGGCAGTCTGGAAAAGGCAAAACTGTGGAGACAGTAAAAAAATTAATGATTGCCAGGAGTTCAAGGAGAGAGGACGAATGAATGGATAGGTGAGGTACAAGGCATTTTTAGCACTGTGAAACTATTCAGTATGATACAGCATAGGTGGATACATGTTATTATATATTTGTCAAAATCCAAAGAACTGTGTAAGACAAAAAGCAAACTATTGTAAACTATGGATATTACTTAATATAATCAATATTTGCTCATGAACTATAACACATATATCACATTAATGCAAGATGTTAATAATAGTAGAAACTGGGCACCTGGGTGGTTCAGTTGGTTAAGCTACTGTCTTCAGCTCAGGTCGGGATCCTGGAGTCCTGATTTGAGTCCCACATCGGGATCCCTGCTTGGCAAGGGATCTGCTTCTCCCTCTGACCTCTCCCCTCTCATGCTCTCTCTCTCTCTCAAGTACATAAATTAATAATATTTTAAAATAGTAGAAACTGTATAGGGGTGGGGTGCCTGGGTGGCTCAGTTGGTTAAGCGACTGCCTTCGGCTCAGGTCATGATCCCAGAGACCTGGGATCAAGCCCTACATCGGGCTCCCTGCTCAGCGGGAAGCCTGCTTCTCCCTCTCTCATTCCCCCTGCTTGTGCTCCCTCTCTAGCTGTGTTTCTTTCTGTCAAATAAATAAATAAAATCTTTTTTAAAAAAAAAAGAAACTGGGGCACCTGGGTGGCTCAATTGGTTGAGCGACTGCCTTCGGCTCAGGTCATGATCCCGGAGATCCAGGATCGAGCCCCACATCAGGCTTCCTGCTTGGCAGGAAGCCTGCTTCTCCCTCTCTCACCCCCCCCTGCTTGTGTTCCCTCTCTGGCTGTGTTTCACTCCGTCAAATAAATAAAATCTTCAAAAAAAAAAAAAAAAAAAA
>PITA01008686.1:41166-75925 GCA_004023965.1 Spilogale gracilis | reverse complement strand
TGGGTTTTGTTCTGTTATTTGAAGTTAATATTTAATGTTAAGTCCTAGCACTAGTATGTGGTTTGGACTACTGATGCCTGATGATGTTGGCTTTTCCTTCAAATCTTCCAACACGACACAAATGGAACCTCTTTCCAGTTCTAATTTAAATCCTTAAGCTACAGGCCCTGGGACACATTTTGCACCTTCTACAAAGCCTCAGCTGTTCCCCGGGTCCATCTATAAAGAACGTGCTACACTGCGAGGGTGATTATTTAATTCTCAAATGAGAGGCTTTAGGAAGATGGATACTGTGCTCGTTTCACCTCCTGTCCCCTGAAGCCCTGAGGACACAAGAAGAATACCGGGCCCCCGCTCCCAGTGCTGTTCACAAAACACGTGTCATGCAATCTGTGACATTCCCCGCACGGGAGAGGTGCTCGTTCCCTGCACGACTCTATGCAGGATGATGTACTGAGAAGCCAGGGGACCAGCGGAGGAATATCTTCTTGGAGCACCGATTTTTCTGGAAGTCTCAATGAGTCCAACAGTGGTTCTGAAAGTGTGGGCCCCTGACTACCCGCACCACCATCACCTGGCCACTTGGTGTGTAAGGTCCAGTTTTGGAATCCAAACCGCCACCCTGTTTACTCATAAAAACAGCTCCGTGTGTTATGGATAAGTGGCCCCTGGAAAACAAAGGTGAGCCAGGTTGGGGGAGACGCCCAACCAGTTGAACCCATCCAGGGAGGGTCCCGGGGAGGTATTTAGATGTGAACTGTGGGACTCATGCTTGCTGTTTAAAATGCATATATACCCCTAGACCCTTGCATTCGGGGCCCTTGCTGAAATCCGCTGCGCCGGGCAGATGCTTGGACCCTAGCTAGCTAGAAATAAACCTCGCTGTGTGATCTGCATTACCCTGAACGTCCTCGGTTTCTCTTTGGGGAGGCAGTCGACATCGGACTTTAACAGGTGGAAATGCTTAGGCCCCACCTAGACCTCCAGAATCCAAAGCTGAATCCCTGGGCTTAAGTCCAGCGATCTGTGTTACAGGCTCCCAGGTGATTCTAAAGCACCATAAACTCTGAGGAACCATTAAAATAAACAAGGAAGTACCATGGAGTAAAACAGGCATTTTGCACCAGTTCTGCAGATCTTCCATTTGCCACTGGCGGTTCTGGACTCATCTGCAGGGATGACCTCAGCCCCCTCTTCCCAGGGAAAGCTCGGGAGGGAAATGTGTGCAGAGAGCCAACCCAGCTTCTAAAGGCTGAGCGCTCCCAAATCTGCATCTCCAAGCCTACCCCACCCTTCCTCTTGCAGCCCATCCCTGAAGCCCTGAATCTCAATATCTATTTCTCTCCTCTCTCCTCTCCTCTCCTCTCCTCTCCCTCTCTCTCTCTCTCTCTCTCTCTCTCTCTCTCTCTCTCTCTCTCTCGTCAAAGGAGCTGAACAGATCCTATGTTCCTTGTTCCTCTGCTCCTAGGCCTGGCACCCCAATAAGTTTTTGTTTTTGTTTTTTTAAGAGATGGGGGAGGGGCCTAGGGAGATGAAGAAAAAGAATCTCAAGCAAATTCCCTACCGAGCATGGAGCCTAAAACAGGACTCGATCCCACAACCCTGAGATCATCACCTGAGCAAAAAGCAAGAATCATATGTTCAACTGCGCCCCCCAGGCAGCCCCCCACCAGCAACTCCTATCAGGGATCCCTCTGGGAAAACACTTCCATCACACATTACTAAAAGTTCCTTTATGGGGGGAGAGTAGGGAAGGCTTCCACTTTGGGTATAATTTTCTATCATGTCTGAGTTGCTGCTTCACTTACCTTTATTATTCCAAAGAGCACCTATTATACTTTCAAAGTAAGAAATTAGATTGTTTTATGAGGAAGCATAACCACTTTATGACTCAATAGCTTCTTTTTATGTCAGCCAATATTCACTGAATCTCGCTGATTCCATCCTTCTATCCTACGGAATAGATTACTCATCAAATGTGAACAATATATTCATTCCCACCATCCCCAGTGGCAATCGGTCATCTCATTCTCTCCCTGGGCCCGCCAGAAACACTTGGGCATCCTGGTCACCCCAGTCCAGCTCCTGGTCTGCCCTCCCCTCCGCGCACATAGCCTCTTCTTGGCGTTCTCATACCACTTCATTAAATCACCAGTAACACCTGACCTGACGTGTCCAGGACTACTTAAAATACCAGTGAGCTCTATCCAGACTGCCCCCTCTCCATACGGGCGCGCCGCCCAGCGGGGCCAGTCCCCAGTCTCGCAAGCTCACCCCTCACAGCCGTCCTATCAGTTACCAAGCTGCGGTGAGTTCTGTATTTTCACACTGGTTCTGGGCCTTCCTCTTTGGCAACATTACTGAGAACCTGTTATGCGCCAGAAATTCAAATCCTGAATTACGACAGCTCATCCCTGATCTGAAGCAAACCATGACCCAGGGAACATCCAAACAGAAGGAGTAAGTATTGGAGCCGGGACACTCCCCAGAGGAGAAGAAACAGGAGGAGAAAAGGCCACTGCCAAGCAGACACAGAGAGGGGGTCCGCCAACACCATCCTCCCCGGCAGGTTTGGCCAGAGCGGGCAGCAGCCCCCTCTCCGGGCAGGTGGTCTGTATGCAGTGGGGGCATCAGTCACATAAGCATCTTAGGCGAGCATAAGCAAAGGAAGGACTCCAAAAGTTAAGTTTAGGCAGCAGAAAATGACACCAGAGTTAGTTACGAAACTCCTCTGTAAGGGGTTTTTTTTTAAAGTGGGTTTAGATTCTAATCTCTCGGCCTGGCTGAGGTGTGGCCTGAATTCCCCAAGAGTCAAAGTTCAAAGCCCTCTCGCAGCTAGAGGAGTGTGGGACTTACACTAACTTTCCTAAGGCAGAGTGGAAGTGAGGTAGTAGGCAGGACATCACTGGGGCCCACCATCCCTGATGAACTTAGCCCCCACCCCAGTCTGGAAAACAATGCCTCGGGCCTTGGTGCCCACCAGCCTAACAGCCAGGCACTGGCCAGTAGGCGAGGCCAGCCTGCTCACAGAGGACCTGGAGGAATACTGGTCTCTCTCCCACGAGAGGAAAAAAAAAAAAAAAAGTGATCTTCTAGTCTCCCTCTCCTCCTAAGCAAACACTAAAAGCAATCTAGCTAACTCAGATGGAAAATGGGTTCTCTCAGGCCAAATAGTTGGTGCTTTTAATTTTCTCCCTTTAAAGGGCACTAAAAACAAAAATTTCAAACCAGTAGTTAGAATTTATCAACACAAAGGATCATGGCCCAGGCCAGCAGGGTAAACAGCAGGTGAATGGGTATGTCAATTGCAGAACGAAATGCACCACTCCCTCCCACGGAATGCTGTATTATTCAGTTATTTACATTCAACTCTTTACGAAAATCTTTTAACTAAGGAAACATATAAAATCTAAAAGAAAACCCACCTTTCTTCAAAAAACCACCAAAACTAACAATTCTATTCAATTTTCAATACTGCGAAGAGCCTTACTCAGACAGAATGCACAGAAATCAATTCCCATCCCCAGAAAAGCTTCAATTCTCACTCAACAATTTAAGAGAAGCATTCACAGATGTCCATTTCTTCTTCGAGAAAAGTTCTCAACTTCTGTAGTGTTCGTACACCTTTAAATCCTCCACTCATTTTCTTAACATTTTTCCCCCAAAGCAACAACGCCATTTAAGAAAACCAATCAGGCCCATTTGGACTTGTCCCTTAAAAAGTTCCCAATCTTGAAGTCTGAACAAAAATCCTTCCAGAAAGAAGTAAACTAGGTCAAGTATGTTGGGGATGAATTACCAGCTCAGAAATCTCAAGGTAACCCAGCACTCATAGGAGCTGTGGTAGAATTCCCAGTTTCAAAACATCCCAGGAAGGCAAAGCCTCCTCCCACACCGAGAAAAGTCTTACCGCGTAGCACTGATTCCATCGACAGGAGACATCTGATTTAGGAGACTACAAATACGCTAGATGTTACAAGTGAGGTGACGCTGGAAAACCCAAGGGCACCAGCAGTTCTGAAGAGTACGGGGAAGTCTTGGCTGCCACCAAGGGGAACTTTCCACAGCCAGGTGACAGTTGTAGGGACAGCACCTTTCACTCTCCCAGGAACGTGTGCCTCTGGCTTGCTCCTCTCCAGAAACCCGGGCTCTTGTCTCATCTCCCGTCACATTGCAGGTGCGCCAGAAGCTTGCCACCTGGCCACACCAGATCCCCGGAGAGCTCTGTCTTCGGGAACCGGAAGGATGTAGATAGCACTCAGAGCAGGTAACCTCAAGGGTGAGCGCACCACTGCCTTTAGTAAACACGGACAGGTACACTCTGTCTTACTCTGTCTTAAAAGGCACACTTTGAATAGTTAGCTTTTCCCTTTGTAAAGGCTTCCTCTTTGCCATTTCCAAGCTAGGCAATTACACAACTGGCTGGAGGTTTCTCAGGAACTGGACTGTCCCACCCGAAGCAAACTCCTTAGGTTCCTTGTATGCGTGAGGCTATTAGTAAGTATCACTGAGTGAAGGGACCCTGATGTTCTTAGCAACTTCTCAGCGACAATCAAATAATAAAATCTTAAAATATCAAAAAAAAAATTAATAATCGACTGCACACTGGTCTCTTCTCACAAAACGCATGTAATTAAGTTTAAGAGTCATGGGCTGAACCATATGGCACCGTCTACCTCTCCCCCCAAATTCACACCGAAGCCCCAACTCTCTGTACCTCAGAATGTGATCGTATTTCGAGAGCAGGCCCCTAAAGAGGTGATTAAGTTGAAAGGAGGTCATGTGTGTACGCGCACACACACACCCGCGCGCACACACCCATGCATGCACACACCCCCGCGTGCACGCACACACCTATGCATGCACGCGCACACACCCACGTGCGCACACACCCATGCACACACCCATGTACACATGCACGCGCACAGACACACACCTACCCCCCCACACACACACAGAAAACACCACACACAGATAAAGGGAGCGCACAGATATCTACAGGAACAGGAGAGAGGCCCCGAAGAAACAATCCCACTGGCACCTTGATTGTGAACTTCTAGAAAAAAATTTCTGCTATCTGAGCTCCTTTAGCCAGTGATATTTTGCTCTGGTGGCCTGAGCAGACTAACTGAGCTGGAAGAGAAAAGAGGACGCAAGTGTCCAACTGGTTAAGCAAGACAACCAGTGTTAAGAGGTACTACCTTCAGACAGGTGCTTCCAAGGGGACCAGGGGAGAGAGCTCCTTAGGTCCTGCGTCCTTCCCCAGGGGCACATGCCCTGACAGATGAACACGCCCCGCCCCCCCCCAGCCTGGCCCCTTCCACAGGCTGCAATAGAGGCCGCCAGGGCCAGGAGCAGAGCTGGCAGGGGAGGTGGGCCTGGCATGATGGAGAAGATTTGCTGGCAGAGAAGACGGGCAGAGGCCGCATGCACGAAGAGGACATGCAAAACCCCAACTGAGAAATGAACAACAAAAAAACGGACAATGGGCAGGAGGAACCAGGCCCACACTATGTAATTAGCACATGCACATCTGAAATATTGGCCCATCACCCTCATTGCTGTATTCAAATTACAACATGACTTAATACCTCTTAATTTAGGAAAAATTAACAATTTTAACAATGCTGTTTATGCAAAAAATGAGCATTCAGAGCAGTGGTATTAATAACCACCAGGGTAATTCACAGACAGGAGCACAGAAGCTTAGGGAAAGAGATGGAACCTGTCCGAGATCACACGGTGTGAGAGGCAGAGGCTGGGTAGGAACTGAGGTCTTTCTACAACAGCGCTTCTCATCTGGGAGCGAACCGCTGTAAGACGGGGACTGGGCCAGTGTAGAGAACCTTCTGATTGCTGCGGGGACGTGCTATCCAGCTGTGTCCCAGGTATCTACTCCGAAGTGGAGGGCCCGAGCTGCTGAAGCAACACGCACCACCCCTGCCCTCTCACCGAGCCTTTACCAAGCCCACGGGGATCCCTTCTCCTTTATCCTTCCCCAAAGCGCTCCCACACTTGTGCCACAGTGAATACAGGCCTGGGGAGGCCACGGGTTCTCCCACACTGCCCGGGGCCAGGGCTGACCACCACACCTCCAAACCCCTCCTCTGGACAGTCCCTCCTGCCCACCTGGCCCATCACCCGATGCCCTGGTCTCCTGCCCCTTCTTCAAAGGTCACACTGGAGCCTGGGTCACCATCTTCCTCTCTGGTCCAAATCCTGCATTAACCTAAAGGGTGTCAGGGCCCACGTCCGTGGGATACCCTCAGTTCCTAAATGCCTCTGAACCCACATCCACCCCTACCACCCACAGGCTCGCTGGCCTTCTCCACCTCTCGGAACGGTTCCGCTTCTGCAACCCTGATGCCAGCGCCCCCCACCCCAATTTCAGGTGTCCCCAGTTCCCTCTTTGGAGGGTCAACAGACCAACCCACATACCAGGAGCTGAAGTTAACTCAGAAGTTCATTAAAGGTCAACAACTCCAAAGTCCAGCACAGAGTCAACATTTTTCCACATTGTCTCTCATAGCCCTCCCAACGGCTGGGAGATGGGTGCTACTCCTACCATCCCCCCCTCCCGGGGAGAAAAACAGAGGGGAGAGATTTAGAGGAAGCTGCTCCTGGTGACTGAGCCGGCGAGTGGTCTAGGCCCCAAGGGCTTGGACACAAAGCACAACAGCTCTCACCCGAGTCTATGAAAAATGCTTTCAAAATCACAAATAATCAAGGGTTGCCAATAAAAAAAACACGAGTATAGGTCTTCAGCTCAGCAAACTGACGAAGAGCAAGAAAAAGCGACAATACCCAACCCAGAGGCTGGTGAAAAGGGGGGGCGAGGTAACGGGGAATAGTACTCTGTTAGAACGAAGACTGAAAAACAATATTATTTCTAGAAGGCAATTTGGCAAAACATAAGAAAGGCGTAAGTAGCAGAGATCTTGATGCAAGCAGTTGGCTTGTAAAAACCCACCTGACAGAACCACCCACATAAGTGGGCAAAGATGTGTTTACAAGAATATTCCTGGGGGGGGGGGGAACCCAAACAATTCCCTAGACATCATCTAATGGGGCTGGTTAAAGCTGGCAGAACATCATCTAATGCGGCTGGTTAAAGCCGTCAGACTAATTATTCACTATCGCCAGCGCTGTAAGTCAGCCAGAGTAAGCTGCTAATGCCTTGACATAGTTTTATTTAATCCTCCCAACTCGGTGGACTTCACCAACAAGGAAAATGTTGCCTAACCTACACTGGTCAGCCGTGCCCCTACAGAGGATTCCAGCTGGAACCCGACTCCAGGACGGCAGGGAGCCTGCGTCCTCCTCTCTCTCTGCCTACTTGTGACATCTCTGTCAAACAAATAAATAAAATCTTTAAAAAAAAAAAAAAAAGAATTCACAGCAAAAATACAAGCAACATTAGCACAGAGCAGAGGCTGATCCCAGATTCAATCCCTTACAGCGGCCCGGGCTCGCACTGCTGGCTACTGAGGCTCTTCTCCACTCCAAAGCCACCTTCCCCTTCCCTGCTGGGGGCACACCTGCCTGAGGCCCCCACAAACCGCCCTCCCCAACTCTCTTTCCAGCTGGCTCCCTGGCAGGGCCTAGGGGAGGCCATGTCCCCGTCTCCCCACTGCCAGCGTCCCGGTCATCAGCAGTGGCTCCGGCTCCATCCTGCATCCACCTTGAGCCCCTACCCCCACCCCCAGAGGCTCCACCACAGCAGGAGGCCCTCCCGCCCGGGCCCACCCAGGGGCTCAGCACCCTCCCAACTGGGCCTCCTCACAGTGCTGTGGTTCAGGTCGCCCCAGCTCTTTCCTCGTTCCTCCAGCCCCACACCTGTTTCCTGCAGGGACCATCTCTTGGTTGTCTCAGATTAAGCACGGTGACCCCCTTTTCTTTCAGCCTCCACACCTGCGCGAGGTGTCGGGACCAGGGCCCTTCTGCGGGAGCCTGATATCAGGCACACACAACCACTCAGGGGCTCAGTGGCCCCAGCTCCCACCTCCCACCGGGGGCTCCCTCCAAGGACCTGGGACGCAGACCGGGACAGACAGGCCCTACTCTGCTCTCGGGGCGTGCATCTCACAAGCAGCTCTGCCTGCCTACAGAGAACGGGGCTCACGTGTGCTGAGAGACTACCTGTTCACACTTGCAACCGACTGAGATGGTAGGTCATTTTCCCTCTTTTCCTTCTTTTTCCCTTCTCTTTTTTTTTTTTTAAAGATTTTATTTATTTGACAGAGAGAAACACAGCTAGAGAGGGAACACAAGCAGGGGGAGTGAGAGAGGGAGAAGCAGGCTTCCCACAAAGCAGGGAGCCCGATGTAGGGCTCCATCCCAGGACACTGTGATCCTGACCGGTGCCAAAGGCAGAGGCTTAACAACTGAGCCACCCAGGCAGGCGCCCCCTATCTTCTTTTTCTGTGGGTTTTTCCCCCTCCCAGTATCTACTTTTATAACGAGAAAATTTAAGCAGAAAAACTCTGTGAACTCCATAATGTTCCAAAGAAATTGGTAAGATGACCTTAGACTAGCCTGGAAAATAAGAGCGACCCTGCTCTCTGCCTATAACCATGGTCCTAAGACCATACTTTGGGAGAGAGTATATTGTGCTCAGCCAGAGAGCAGAACCAAGAGCAATCCCAGAAGCCATCACAGCAACAAAATACTAACTGAAGCAACCGCTACTTCTAAGTGGAAAGCTAGAACTTCACCCTGAAACAGTATTTTAGATACTCAAGGTCATACCAGGGAGGAAAGGCCTACCCATTTTATATATTAATTAACTCTCTTCCTTCCTAGGTATGAGACAGCATCCCAGAGCGGGCCCCTAGCCCACCCTTCTCCCTTCCATGGGCCGTCACAGAGAGCCAGGTTTGACTGGCACAGAGCCAAGCTCATCACTGCTTCCTAAAGACACCCCCCCCCCCAGCAGAAAGGCTCAACTACTTCCCATTGCCTCGGTCACCGTCCAGCACCCCCCCACAGACCCAGGGATGGGACACAGGCCAGGCACAGCTCTCCGGAGTTCCTGGAACCTAAATCTCCCGCCTTGTGCTCTCCTGCTAGCTTGCTTCTACTCCCGGAACAGCGTGGTGCCATGACTGGCACTGGGTCCCTAAGATCTTTAAAGTCTTCCGGAGCCTGCCTGTCATCACTGCAGATAAGGAGGAAGCATGGAAATGAACGAAACTGCCTTTCTGGGAAGACTTGTAAGAATTACTGAAACGTCCGGTTCCGGAGTTGCCGTGAGTGATATATCCCAAGCCCTTCCGGCAAGATCAGGCAGCTGCGGTCCGTCTGACAAGCCCGAGTCCAGTGTTACACGTCAAGTCAGCCGTGGCGAGTGGAGAGGTATTTTCAACTCAGTAACCGTGGGCATGGTATCAGGCCTCAGTTTCCCTATGAGCACACGGGGCTGCAATCCTGTCCCTGGGAGCGCTGGGAAGACACTTCTAAGGCAAGCAGGGACGTCTGCAGCTGCCATGAGAGGGGGCATCAGCAGCAGTCACTTCCAAGTCAGGACTGGCAGCCAGCCCCCCCCCTTACCTCTAACTAGGAAAGTGCCCCCGTGGGCGTCCTGCCTCCTGGCCATCAATTCTGATCCAACCCTGTGGTCTGGTCTCCCCACTCCCAGTCTCTGTTTCTACAGACTCTGCCTGCATCCGAGTATCAGCAGTTTGACAATCAAACACCCAAGAGAAAGACTCCTCTTAAAGAGAGTTAAAACTGTTAGAAAGAAGAATGAAAGGTGAGGCTCGTCATTTTCAAAACGTAAAATTCAATTCTCATTTCAAGACTCTTCATTATCTGGGCCTCCACATTCCTTAAATATCTGGCGTTAAAATGCTAAGTGGAAAGATCCTTTCCTGAACACAGAGACTTGGTTAAGCCAATAATGAGAAATAAATCAAATGCAGTTGTTTCTACAAAACAGTAGAGTTTATCGTAAGATTCCCGAAACCCCTTCTATATAGCTGGAGTTTCGAATTCTGCCGCTCGGAAGCCATGGGAGGTTCACAGTGTGTGTGAGCCCAGCCGCCGCGCCACACAGCGGGTCCCAGGAATCTGTCACCACCCGCTCCAACACGCCCCAGTGGAAGACCCTGCATATTCCTGAAGAAAACTGCAGGCATGGAGTGAGAATCAGAATTTTAAAGTGGGTGATTCAAATTCCACTGGAAATCTTACAGGGCTGGCAAGGCTGGGTGGCTCAGTTGGTTAAGCATCTGCCTTCAGCTCAGGGCACGATCCCAGGGTCCTGAGATTGAGCCCCACGTTGGGCTCCTTCCTCAGTGGGGAGCCTGCTTCTCCCTCTGCCTGCTGCTCCCCCTGCTTGTGCTGACAAATAATAATGTGTTGTTGTGGGTTTTTTTTTTCTGATTTGTAGGGGGCAAGAGAGACAAAGCTGGGTCTGCCTGTGTGGGTCTGGAATTTGCCATGGCCAAACCCCATGTTTGCTTCCACAGAACAGTTTCCACAGCCCCGTGGATTTCATCGGCCACAGGTGGGAACGCAAGCGCTGAGCCAGGTTTCCGAAGCTCAGGCACCCGGTCCAAGATTCAATTTAGAAATTTAGGGAAATTTTCAAATTCCCCTATTAGGTACATTTAATCTAAATGATATATATACACACAAATGCATATATATGTATTCATAGCACTCATCATGACACACATTACATTAGAGGGAAAAGCAGAACTTCATCTGAATCATGATTACTTCTATAGGAAATCGGGACCTGCTTTCACGCTTGGAGTAGGAATGACAAGATCCGGAGTAAGCCATCACCAGATGAACTGATCGAGGACTTCAATGTTCAAAATAAGGACAATCTGTAGATGGATGTTCAAAGAAAGGAGCAATGTTTTGTCTCATTTCCAACCCCACCCCTGATGGATGAGAAGAATTTTATTTTATGCTGTGACTCAAGATTATGTATTTCACCATAGTCCCCTGCCTTGCCTCTGTCTGATAATACTAGGGAAGAGCTCGTATTTTCTCTAACCTGAATAATTTATACTGTTTTCTTCCATAGCCTCACGGTTGGGAGACAATCAAAGCTGCTTTTAAAATTCACCAGCACATATCCTGTACGGTGAGGACCCGGATCACCAGCAGGAGGGCAAGAACCCCATGATCTGCTGATGACCGCTAATGTAGGCATCAACCACCTGTGCCAAGACCACTGTCCCCAGCAGCCTCCCCCTCCCACGCAGGAGGAACAGAGGCCCAGAGGAGAAAAACAAGCAACCTCAGGAACTCATGGAGGAGGAGCCGGGCCTCAACCTCAGGTCTATCTGCCCACAAAACCCACACTCCTCCCCACGGTGCTGTCATCAGAATCGTGCTGTCATCAGAATCGGTGCTCACCAACACGACAGTTGGTCTATAGCAAGTAGTGAATGCTTCCCCCAAGGCCTTTGACAGTCTCAGAAAAACAAGCAGTGACTCAGAGCAAAGACAATTTCACCAGTTTTATGGCCAGCAGAGACGTGGGGGTGCGGAGGGGAGCACAATGGATCCATTCAAGAGCAGAACCTTGCTGCAAATGGGGGACTGGATGAATTACTCAAGGAAGGCATGCCTCCTCCAGAAAAACACTGAATATACACCACTAAAAATGGAAAGGAATCCTCTGCTCAGAAGAGGACAAAAGAATCCACTGATGACTACACAAAGGGACCAATCTGATGGGAACTTCTACAGCATGCTGCACCAATCCGCATTTTTTTGTACTATGACGAGAGGACAGGCTGTGTATTTCCCAGTGCTGGCAGCCTTTTGTGGGACAAACATGGAGCTTTTTATGAGCCTTGGGAATTAAGATTTTCACTTAAAAAAAAAAAATCCCCTGCCTGAAACTTGAGCAGTCCTTGATCTTTGCAACTGAATCTCCCTGTTACACACTTGCCAGGAAGCCCTCTGGGGCCACGTGCACCTTCCAGATGCTGCCATGTGTCCCTCACCTGGAGGACCTGCCTAGCCCCAGCCTGTGTCTCTGCCTCCACTCCTGCCCTCCTCCTGGACGAGGAAGACGGTCACCTGTGTAACTCACTCCATTCCTTCCATCCCATGCTCCGCGTTTTGGCCACGAGCCTCCCCTCTTGCAGCGTTTACAAGGAAGATGTGTGAATCCAGCTGTTCTGAAACAGAGCTCCTTGGACACAGCCGTCCCTACTCAGCCAGACCTGCATAGCTCTACCAGAATGCACAATGACTTTGTTACCGAATAACTTAAACAACAGACACCTTTAACCTGTCCCTAACAGGATGTAGGGGTTTTCACGGCGTCTTTTTTTTGGGGGGGGGGGGTTTGTTTGATTTTTTTTTTAACTTTTTTTTAAGATTTTATTTATTTATTTGACAGAGAGAGAGATCACAAGTAGGCAGAGAGGCAGGCAGAGAGGGGAAGAAGCAGGCTCCCTGCTGAGCAGAGAGCCCAACCGATGCGGGCCTCGATCCCAGGACCCTGAGATCATGACCTGAGCTGAAGGCAGAGGCTTAACCCACTGAGCCACCCAGGCGCCCGATTTTTTTTTTTTTAAGATTTTATTTATTTATTTGACAGAGAGAAACACAGCCAGAGAGGGAACACAAGCAGGGGGATTGAGAGAGGGAGAAGCAGGCTTCCCAAGCAGGGAGCCCGATGTGGGGCTTGATCCTGAGTCTCCATGGTCATGACCTGAGCCGAAGGCAGTTGCTTAACCAACTGAGTCACCCAGGCGCCCCATTGTTTGATGTTTTTATAACAATCATGCATTACTTTAAATATATTTTATAAAATAGTATGTATTAAAATGATTAAATGGATTTTCCTCTATCAGTCCCATCCTCTCCATGTCATCAAAACAAAGTTTCAGTTCATTAAGGATTATGTCCCTTGAAATGAATACCCAACGGTGCTGACAAATGTAATTGAGGGCCTCCCGTTCAGTGTGGGAGAGGCAATAAGGAATCCTATTACCTGCTCCAAATTACCCTCTCCTCCCAGCTGCCCCTAGGAATGTGTGGCTCTTGCCTTTCTTGCAGAGTAACGGGAGTTTAATTTGCATTGTTATATGACCGATCTACTAAGTCAGTAAATAGGAGCACTTCGGCTTTAAGGGCTACCCTGGCTATCTGAAGACAGTTGGAGGAGGAATGCCCCGAGAACAAGCAGACCTGCACTGCGGTGACGTGTGGCTCCGGTGAAACGAGACCACGGCCGGGAGGTCCTCGTGAGATTCTGGCATCCTGCCGCATCAGCCATATGGTACCCACTCCCGTCCCTCAGCCAAGGAGCAAGAATGCAGGGGCTGGAGATGCTTAGTGCCCACATGCAGTAATTTACCCAAAAAACTAAAGGGACTTACGTCTCAGGCGAGCTAAGTACCAAAACCTCAGGCGCACACTTGTGCATGTGCTGAGCCTCGGCCTGGAGCACCTTTCCCTACACCACCCCCAACACGGGCCCTAGCACCCTGCACCCCCTCGTCAACAGTGATGGTAATGCTGCTGGAGTGTCCCCATCGTGTATTTCTTCTGTGATTCCTAACTCTGCCACTTGTTCTTGAGAGGAGGGGAAAGGAAATGTGGAGGAGGGCACAGGTCACAGCATGAGAGGGGGGTGAGGAAAGGGGGAGTGGGAGGGGAAGGGGGGCAAGGGGACTCACCCCAACAATGCTATAGCACTGCTCTAAGTGGTCATCTCGCTCTGTTTTTCAACACACAAGTCATACAACCTATGGTTATGAGATCAATTTAGTGTATCCTCTTTAAGGAAAAACAGAAGAGTAAATGAGCAGCACTAAAAGTGTCAAGAAACCAAGGAAGAGGGGCGCCTGGGTGGCTCAGTTGGTTAAGCGACTGCCTTCGGCTCAGGTCATGATCCCGGAGACCCAGGATCGAGTCCCACATCGGGCTCCCTGCTCAGCGGGAAGCCTGCTTCTCCCTCTCTCACTCCCCCTGCTTGTGTTCCCTCTCTGGCTGTGTTTCTCTCTGTCACATAAATAAAAAACCTTAAAAAAAAAAAAAGAAAAAAAGAAAACAAGGAAGAGCAAGGAGCCATCCCGCAGGGGCCCCCAAGGTCGGGGAGACGCCGAGGAGACTCCAGAGGGGGGCTCCCGTCCAGATCAGACCAGAGCAGCGGGTCTGGGAGAGACGTAGGCAGCACAGGACACACACAGGGTCTGAGATATAGAGGAAAAGCTGGGAGATACGGGAAAAGTCAGGGGAAAGTACCCTTGTGCAGAGACAGTGCTGCGATCCACTCCCGGGGTCACAGTCCAAAGTCGCACGGAACCGACACGGCACCTGAGCAACACGGCAACAGACCAGTGTGGAACAAGGGAGGGCCAGGGCTGTGTGGGTGAGAGAGGGCAAAGCCCTAATTGCCAAACCAGAAATCCAGTTTGAAAATTCAAGTAGGAGCAACCAAATCACGTTGAGATATGGAGACATAAGCGAAAAGAAGAGGTGAAAGTAGCTGCCCCTAGGAATGGGAAACAGATACACATTTGGGGGCTCTCCCTCATTTCCTCCATGTTATTGCCCCTGTCAACTGGGAGCCTCTCTTCCCGACTCTCAAGGTCTTTCCCAGAGAAAGGACCACATCTCCACTGGCCAACCTCCCCTTCCTCCTCCACTCAGGCTTCCCAGAGCCCCAGGAACTTCCTGTTCTCACAAGGGTTTCCCAGCTTAATGACCAACAGAACTCCTTTCTCTGGTCTTTGAGGTGGGTCGAGCTTCATTAAACAGAGTCTGGTTATCCAGTTTCCTGTTAACGAGTGAGGCCACACGGTCGCATGGCGCATAAAAGGCATGGGGTGCATCTCTGTCCCTGGGACGGCCCCAGCGCAGTCTGCACCCTTGGGGGAACCTCGCGCCCACATAAGATATAACGTGCAATAAGAAGTGAGGTGCTCTTTGCTTTTTTTTTGAAAGCCACTAAATACTGCTTACTCACACATAGCAATAACTGTTTTAGCCAGATCAGACACCTGACTACCCTGCAAGTCAACGTAAATATACAGAAAGTGCCTGACTTACAATGGTTCGACTGAGGATTTTTCAACTCTCTGTTGGAGCGAAAGCCACTCACATTTAATAGAAACCCTATTTGGCAGTTTCATTGTGGATCCTGCCTGGGGCCAGTGACTTACGGCTGGACCCCGTCCCGTGATGCTGGGCGGGGGCATCAGACAGGAGCATGAGTGTCAACAACCGACCCCAGCCCCACCAGCCAACCGTCTGCGCGCACACGGTGCCCTGTTCCACCCTCCCTGCGGCAGGCGGCACCCTACAGGGGACGTTAGCACCTGTCACCCAGGCTCTGTGCACCAGGGTTTTGCCCAAGCGTGGGCTCAGGTCAGACCAGCAAGGGAGCTGCAGCCAAGCTCCGATGCTCTGTAGGTTAGCGCAAAAAAATGCATTTTCGACATGGTACCTTCAACTCAGGGTGGAGATGTCAGGATGTAACCCCTTGTTAAGTGGAGGAAGACTGTAGTGACAACAGCAGGTCACCTAATGTTTAAGGACATGGGAGAAACTTTGTGATTTTTAAATCTAATCCATTTCTTACTTTTTCTTTCTGTGAATTAAGAAAATCAGTTGGGTGCCTGAGTGATGCAGTTAGCTGGGTCTCAGATTCTTGGTGTCAGCTCAGACCATGATCTCAGGACCTGAGATCAAGCCCCATGTGGGGGAGGGCCCCGCCCCCATTGTGCTCAACAGGGAGTCTGCTTAGGATTCTCCCTCTGCCCCTCCCTGCTCAGGGGTCACTCTCCCTCAAATAAATAAATAAGGGAGGGAAGAGAGGGAAGAGGGGAGGAAGGAGAGGAAAGAAGAAAGAAGAAAAGAAAATCATGCTGATTCCATTTTAGTTGCAAAACCTGTCAGTGCACACAGCATTAGGGGATACCGGGTTCAGTTTCGAAGGACTGAAGGAAATAATCATCAGCCTCCCCTCACACCCCCAACATCTCAGTGGCTGACTCCTCAGCTTCTCTGGCTCCTTCTGGAATGCCCCTACTCCTTCACTTTGGAGCTACTTACTCCATAAACCTTTCCCTTCCTACTTCAGACCCTCCTCAGATCCCTCTTTGTGAACGTCATCCCCTGTGATCACAGGAGCTCCGGCTCCTGCCCATTCATTCTCTTCCTGTTTCCCATGAGAAAACAAAAATCACTTCAAGACAGAAAACCTGGGACACCTCAGTGGCTCAGTGGGTGAAGCGTCTGCCTTCAGGTCAGGTCATGATCCCAAGGTCCTGGGATCAAGCCCTGCATGAGGCTCCCTTCTCACGGGGAAGTCTGCCTGCCCCTCCGCTCCCCCTCCCCCTGCTTCCGCTCGCTCACTCCTCAGTCTCTGACAAATAGTCTTTAAAAAAGGAAAAAAAAGGTATGTTCTCTCTCACACACACAAATGAAATTTAAAAAAAAAAAAAAAAAAAAAAAAAGACAAGACAGAGAACTTGACCTGAACCCGAGTCTCCCCACTTCAGTTTCTGGGGAGAAAGAGGCCACTGCGCCAACGAACGGGCAAGCTCCCGTGCCAGCCCCCGAACAAGCAGACCCTCCATCCTGAAGACCTCCCTGCCAGCAGCTCCCGCAGACAGACTATCCCAACTTCGGGGCAGGACTCAGAGGGAAGTTCTTCCTTGAAACCCCACTTTTTTCTGTTCATGTAGAGCAATACCACTTTCTTTGCCAAGTGATTAAATGTAGGAAACAGCCCTCCCAGAGAGCCAAAATCGGTAGGAGCCTCCACACTGAAAACACAGGAGACATCCCCAGCGTGGGAGCGGTTCTTTTATTTACTTGCTTTACACGTCTAAGACACAAAGAGCTTCAAACTGAGTCCACATCTGTCATCTCCCTTGGATTCCCTGGGGGTTGTGTGAGTACCAGGTTCATCAGTCCCACTACTTTGTGTTCAGACATCGTGAGGGAGCCGGCGAAGCAGGGCAAGCGGGTGGCACCCGGCCAACCTCACTAGGGCAACTGACATCAACGAGCAAAATGAAGATCCAGTGTCTTCTTCAGGAAGCGGGTGTAGACTGTCTGAATGAGCAGGAATCTCCCTACAGCAGACCTGCTTCCGCTAGTCCCCTACACTGCCTGGCTTCGCTCTCATTATGAGACCCAAGACAGACAAAACCACCGCACAAATCAAGGGGGAGGGGAGGAACACTCAAGTCCACACAAAAGGAATACCAATGAAGAAAATTCTAAATGCGTTAACTCCAGAAGAAAAGCCAAGAACCAGTGGGGAATTTACTAGAAAGAGGTTGGCTGCAGCCAAGTATGCCAAAGGTTAGTTTTTGCAGAATGCTTCAGATCACAACTTGGAATTTCACACTCCGCACTAACTAGAAAGAAAGAAAAAGTGATTTTTATATCTCAGTTCAAGGTCAGATGGCTTCCACCTCAAGGTCAACAGATAATCAGAAGGGCAAACCAAGAAAGAAGGCACCGGGAGCACAACCCACCCCTGCTCTCAGAGGAGGCACAAACACTGGCGTTACAACAAACTGCAATCTAGAAAGTACATTCCCTGAGTGGAAGAAAGGGAGTCATGAGGCTGCAACAGGAGCCAAATCACAGATCTCAAGACGCTGAGCCACTCTGCCACATCAGCCCTTCCCTCCTGCTCTGGAAGGCTCAACATTCACTTCTCCTTCAAGCACTCACAATCATCACGGGGTGCTGGAGGGCTCACTCCGGGCGGGGGCCACAGCAAAGGGTCGCTGCCCTCGGGGAGCCGGAAATACCTAAGAGGCAGGTCCAGTAACACGGAAAACCCTTGAGTCCGGGATACAAAGGGCACAGTCTCATCACAGCAACCCTTCAGAATGCAAAGAAAACATAGTTCTGAAATTCCACTTAGACATGGAATTGCTCTGATGGACCTGGGCGACCCATGACAAAAGAAACTAAGAATCAAGTTCCATTCTCTACGCACCACAATGTTATCCCCCAAAAGGGGATAAAATTAATCCCGACACTTGTTAGGAGGAAGACAGGCCCTCATACTCTCCTTGTGAAGTGCTCAGAACACGGGAGAGCAGAGTGGGCGCCTCCTATGCTGGCATTCCCATCAACATGGAACAGTACGAAAGGTAGCCTACATGCACGGAAGGGAGATGTTTGCTTTGCTGTAGCTGAAGATTAAAAAAAAATATCAACTTGCTTACCTGATTTAAATATATTGACGTTTTTTCCATGTACACATGTGCGCGCGCGCGGGCGCGCACACACACACACACACACACACACACACACACAGGTTAATGCTAAGAGCGGGTGATTAGAGTAAAAAAGATTTGAACTCAAGTCCTGCCCCAGCTACTTCATCGGACACATGGGCTGTAAACAAACTTCTTTTTACTCCTCTGGGCTCCAACCTCATCTATGAAAGGTAAGTGACATCTACCTCCCAGGGGTGAGATTTGGAATCCCTGGAGCTGTGCAAACATTGGAGAAGTAAAAATAACCGGCAGAGAATCGTTCTCCTAATTAACCCTTTCTTCAACGCTTTAACATGTTAAAATCAACAGTAGCATTTAAGCATATAAACCCGTTAAGAATTCCATTAGGGTCGGGCGCCTGAGTGGCTCACTTGGTTAAGTGACTGCCTTCAGCTCGGGTCATGATCCCGGAGACCTGGGATCGAGTCCCACATCGGGCTCCCTGCTCAGCGGGATGCCTGCTTCTCCCTCTCTCACTCCCCTTGCTTGTGTTCCCTCTCTGGCTGTGTTTCGCTCTGTCAAATAAATAAAATCTTTAAAAAAAAAAAAATTTCCATTAGGGTCAAAACCATGCATCACCCAAATAATAGAAAAGGCATCCAACTCTCAGTTTCTACTCATGTTCCATTCTTTCTTTCTTTCTTTCAACAAATGTTTACTGAGTACCACATACCAGAGACTTAAAAGGAGGAAGCCCCATAGCACCATGAGTCACTAAAATCTGCAAAGAGTCCCCTCCATCTGGTTTTGGAACGCACATTGTGGTTTTTAAAACCAGTGTTAACCTCCTGAATAGGAGTTAACATTTGTTATTTGAATTTAATGATTTCCTAATACATGTCTTTAATATATAAAGGCTCACAAATCTCTAGCTACCACATGCGTTAGAATCACTTTTCAAGACTGCCTTTTGACATTTTTCACGAAAGTTTAAAGGAGTTCAACTCAGATACTCTCATCACCTTCAAGAAACAACTCAAATCAAAACAACAACAAAACAGAGTGATACTGACTGCTCAGGTCAAAGTCCTCAACATCTCAGAGGCGCACCCGGGATCAGCCTGAGCATATGTCATTTGCCGGGCACCATGTACTTACAAACTCATAAATTCCTTAATGCCAAGTCATATATCATCATGCCATTTTCCGGATGAGGAAACCGGAGACTGTGATAGATTATTTACTAAGAGCACTCTGGAACACAGTAACTAACTTTGCCCCTGTAGAGAGTAGTAGAGAGTTCAAAAGTAATGACCCAAAATTATTCAAGTACCTTCTGTTTATGCTACAACCCAAAAGGATTTGGGGTTTATGATCACTCCATCATAGTATTACATATAAATCCATATCTGCAAATAATCATTTAAATACATTGTCTCTTCTATCCATCCTATGTGGTCTCCCCACATTCAATTTATCCTATGAGGTCCCACAGGTTTTCCTTTCCTAATCCCCTTTCCAGTGAGTGGCGAAACAAAAACAGAAGACCCACAGAAACAAAACCCTTTTAAAGTAAGAGCCTATAGGGCAGGATAAGGCTGAACGGCTTTTAGAATGCCTCGTAGGGGAGAACAGAACTTAGGAACATGGTCAATCAGCCAGGGACCTTCTGTTTCTCACCTGGTACTTTTAAAGTTAAGTCAGTCCTAATCTTCTGCTCCAGCAATGGGGGGGGAATGGGGGGAGGAGAGAAAGGGCATGGGACCAATGGAGGGTTCTGATGGCAGAGAGAAGGAAAAAGACCCATCTTAGAAAGTGTACGTTCTCTCCCATCTTTTCAGAATATATTTACATAGAAACACGGTCAAAATTCTATTTCGTTCCCCCCACAACTTTCCAAGTATATACCAATACAGGAGTCCTGGAAGCTTCTGTTCCTAAAACACACACACACACACACACACACACCAAAAATTCAAAGAGCGTGGCTTGGTAAAAAGCGCTGGGTCACGTGCGAGCAAGCCACAGTGAGGCCACAGATGCACAAAATGAATCCGGGACTGTGGGCGTTACAAGGTCCACGGGGGGCTCTGTCTGTGACAGATCTTCCAAGAGTTCCATTAGCACGAGCGCACAGTTTAATGTAATCATCTGTCTGTCGACCCCCCGTCTTACCAGGAACAGCACTTTAAAACTGTAACACTTAATGGGCCAAAATGAAAAGTGGAAACTAAGATGGGTGCTTCGCTGAAGTGGAGAAGCTTCCAGAACAGAGAAGATGACCAAGCAAAATGACAAGCCAGACGAACCATGAGTTTCCATTCTTCCTCTGATCCCAGGACAGGATGCACACAGCTGTGCTCAAATGTCAGGCCAGTACGAGTACTGAAGCCCAAAGTGAATGACTTCCATTGCTCATTCTGAATCAAGGGCTCTGTTTCCCTCCAAGTGTTGATAACTTAGAACGAGGCAAGGCGGGTCATGGCCTCCTCAGTTAGGCTTTTGTGGAATGAAACAAAAGCAACTGGCCAGACAAGTTTCTGAGGACCCTGTCTATCAGCAATCTGAGCTGAACCAACCAGACAGATACATGTTCAATAAAGCATTAAGCACATGGCTATTTTTTTTTAACTCTCCCATGTGTAATGCGCAGTTTGAACTACTGCGAAAACAAACGCAAGAAAATCGAACCCCCTGCGAAATCTCCCCTCTTGATAAGAGAAATCTTGTTCATGCATGACGGACACTTCATAGCTCAGAACTAACTGCCCCATACTGGGAATGTATGCACAACAGAGTGGTTACTGTAGGTAGGAAATCATTAACTCAGTACAGTGAGCTCACTCTCCGTGATCCAAAGGCCAAAATCAACCAGGAAAAACAAAAGCATCACTGCCCTCAACATCTGAGACTATATTTTACGCTCCAGGTGTTTCGACATGCTGTTCAGCTACAGTGCATTAATCAGGGAAGGTTTTTAATCCACGGAATCCCAGCATTATATAATGGAAACAGCAAGTCCCATCTAGCCATACCTGCCTCGAAAACTAAAATGGCAAGGCAAAGCCAGGTCTCCCACACGGCTCATGGGTCAGGGTAGGAAACTCAGAGAACAAAATAAGAGTATCCAGTGGAAGAAGGAAAGAGAAAATGCTTTAGGTTGCATTTTGTTGTTTATATTATGGAATTTACATTTTTTGGACTTGAAAGTTCCAGTTGCTTGTGTCACGTACTCAGAGGCAGCTGGGCACAAATATTCCCACCTGCCCCCATTAAAACACTGCAGAGATTGGGTTCTTTCACCTACTGAGTTTCCCAAAATAACCACAGCCAGGGATGCTGAGATGACTAAATGAATCCTAATGGGAAACTGAAGCTTCATGCAGCCAAATTACTGTATTTAAAACAGAAACAGCACCACCCAGATCATTCTAGACGTGTACGGTGCCCCACAGGACAGCTATTAGCCGCATGTCATCACTGAGCATTTGAAAAGTGGCTGATTTTAACTTTTCCTTAGTTTTAACTCATCTCATCTTGCCTCACGTGGCCAGTGCTTCCTGACTGCAGACACAGCTCTAACTCCCAGGATGTGGCAGAGAATGGCACCCTAAACAGTGCTCTCACAGAAAGGCACAGAGGCATCAGCAGGGACAGAGAAAAAGGTCACCCCCGCAAAGACCCAGCTGTCCGGGTCCTACCCAGCCAGAAAGCGAGGACACGCGAATGCAGAAAGAAATGGAGATGTGCTCTGGCCAGTCAACAAGGAGGCAGGACGGGGCCGAGACAGGCAGCATCCGAACGTGCCAGCGCGGAGGTGAGCGAGATGGTAGGAGTGCTCTACAGACTGATGTTCCGGACACGGGCAACAGAGCCCACAAGGAAGGAGGCCTGCAGGGGCTGGGGAAGGGCTATGTGTTAGCCTCCAGGCTTCAGAGTAAGTCTGATGTCCCACTCAAGTGACAGACGGAGGCAGGCATGACAGAACTGAGATGAGAGGGGGTGAAATGAATCAAGAAGCGAACGAAGACACCGGACAGACACTCATCTGAGGCAGGTGGTCCCAAGTGTGAAGGGGGTCCTACCGGCACCATTTTGCAGCACTTGGGAAAACAAGCCTAACCATGGTGGAGACTCGACCCGGGGCGGGTGGGGGTCTCCTCGGGAAGCACAATGGGGTAAGAGGACCAGGGTGTCTTGGGTGATTACAGGACCATGAAGTCCAGGGCGTGGACAGAAAGCACCCAAAGGTGGTGGCAGGTGGTGGGGTCCCCAGTTCTGCAGAACGCTCAGTGGTGAAGTGGCGGGCTGACTCAAAAGCTTGGGAGGGTAGTACTGAGAAGTGCGGCACTCTGCATCATAAGTCTGATCCTAATCAGGACAAGACCTCAAGAGGGTCGCAAAATGGGTGGGGACAGGCCACAAGGAGCTAAAGAGGAAGAGGTCAAGAGCGGAGGCCAGGTTATGGGGGGAGGATCAGTGCACACACGGAGGCTTCCACGTGCTGACGGGGGCTGAGGCAGCGAGGAGGTGTTCCATGAATAAGGACCCAAGGTGCCCAGGAGGAAAGGACAGAACCAGGTGGGCGAAGGGGGCCACAGCTGGTGGCACAAGTTCCAACAGGGCTCAGGTTGAAGAAGGGGAAAGATAAGTTGGAAAGAGCCGTAGAGAAAAATTACTCCTTAAGGAGACTGGAAGGGAAACATGGTCCTCTGAGCACCTCCAGACAGGTTTCCGTTCCCGCGAGGAGGTCAGCCAGTGCGAACACCGCAACTGGTTTAGCGGTGGACGGCAGACCCGTCACCTAGAGCCTCCTAATTCCCAGGTACTAAGGAGACGTCCTTGGAGAAACTACCACAAGCTTCAAGGCTCTTACAAAGGGCAAGCTCCAAGTACAAAGGTGAGGTATCTCCAGAGCTCACTACTGCAAACGGTCAACCGTGTCATCTGCTGGTTGACCTGGGACCACCCCGCCCGCCCCAGCCCTACAGCACAGTGGCCGTTGTAAGCCAGAGGGAGCCACCACCAGAGGGCGACACAGCCTGGAGACCTGGGCAACTCCCAGCTACGAATTTTAATTAACGAAGCTCTAGGCGGGAGCTGAATTTGGCTGAAATTTTTCTCAAGTTCAAACTTCACTTAGTTCAGTTTTGAGGGTGGAATACTGTAATAATGCGGAAAGCACACGTGTATCCATAGGTCTAAAAAAGGGTCTCAAAGGCCTTTTACGCCAAACTGGTAAACACTGGCTCCCCTCCGACAAAACAAGGTGTGGGGGGGTGCACCAAAAGGCTCACTTTCACTTTCTAATCTATATGCTATCTTGATTATTTTTCAAGAGTGCATTCACATGTTATTTGTATCACTTAAAAATACATTAAGAATTAGTGGTGCCTGGGTGGCTTAGTCGGTTGGGCCCCTGACTCTTGGTTTTTGGCTCAGGTCATGAGATTAAGCCCCACGTCCGGCCTCCTGCTCAGTTTGCTCAGTTCGGAGTCTGCTGGAGATTCTCCCCGCCCTCCCTGCCGCCAGCTCCTCCTCTAATAAAATCTTTAAAAAGAAATTTAAAATAAATAAAACATTAAAAATTAGAAGGTAACAATTATAGACAGAAAACCTATTATGGGAAGCAAACTCCAGAAAGAGTCAAAATAACTGCAGACACTATCTACTCACTACAGACAAGCTAGAAGAGCAGCACTCAGACAGGATCCAAAATCTACCTCATCTGTCTTTTGTCCTGAAGCCAACAGGGCCTCAAGGGATTAAGTAATTTGCTCAAATAACAGGAACAAAATTAAAATAACATCCAAGTTTCATCCAGGATACTAATATATGGGAGTCCTGTTTCATCCTCTATGAAAACACTGCTGAATGTTCAGTCACCAATTCTCTGCTTCTTCAATGTCATTCCCATCCCTCTTCTCTCCCCTCCAAGAAGGGGAGGGGGGAATACTCGGAGATCATGTACCTGAAACAGTACAAGTCTTCCTTTGGTTAAATTTAATTTTAACAAATACTGGTTGGTATTTTCACCTCGTGGTAGAAGACAACATGATCCTTGATTAGACTACAAAAATACTAGAAACCCAGCTAGACCTCGGGCACCTGGGTTGAGTGTCCAGTTCCTGGTTTCAACTCAGGTTGGGAGCTCAGGATCATGAGATCGAGCCCCACTTGAGGCTCCACACAGCAGAGTCTGCTTGAGATTCTCACTGCCTCTCCCTCTGCCCCTCCCTCCCCTACAATGCCCCCTCTCAAACAAATAAATCTTTTAAAAAATGTTTTACATAGTGCTCATCTTCAAATCACCCACAGTTTATCAAAACAGCACAAGTGGAATATGGTAAATAATGACGATTCAAGTATAAAGGGACTGACGGGGGAGGGGTGAAATATTACATGTCTTGTACTAAGGAGTATCTCCCTCAAATTTGAAGGCAGGAAAGGACATGTTTTAAGGAGCATCTGCTGAGCACGCACTCTGGGCTAGGCATGTGCTAAGAGCGGTTCACGCTGTTACTGAGTTCTGTCCACAAAAATCCCATGCAGTAACTATGAGGAACTTCCTTAAAGAGGGCAGGAGACCACAGCTAGCCAATGAGTAACAGTCGGGATTCCAACCCAGGTCTGCCTGATCCACCCTTTCTCTGGTCCTAGCTCCTGGCAAGCAGACTAGAGGGCACCCCCTTTACTTCCCCTGATACACACTCTACTTCCTCCCCAGCCCCTCTGTATCCTTGTTTTTCACAAGACTGACATTTTTATTTGGGTTGCCCAATGTGGCTGGCATCAGTGCAGGCAGAAAAAGGGCTCACAGGCTCAGATCCTGAAGACGGCAGGCGAGAGGGACGGATCCAGGGGCAGAGAAGGGTCAGATGTGGGAAAGAAGAGTATTTCTTCAGCAAGGGATCAGCACAGATCTTAGAAGAACAGCAATCCTCTTAGAGGAGGATGAAGAGCAGACAGGAACAGACCCTGGCTCTCAACTCTGGCTTCTTACAATCACCTACACAGCTTTTGTAAACACAGCCCACCAAAGCCTGGCCTGCCTGCCCCTGCCCGGTGACAGCAGGAGCTCTGGGCGTGAGTCCCAGGGCCTCAGTTAAGTTTAAAAGCTCCTTCCGGGGCCCCTGGGTGGCTCAGTGGATTAAAGCCTCTGCCTTCAGCTCAGGTCATGATCTCAGGGTTCTGGGATCGAGGCCCGCATCGGGCTCTCTGCTCAGCAGGGAGTCTGCTTCCTCCTCTCTCTCTGCCTGCCTCTCTGCCTACTTGTGATCTCTCTGTGTCAAATAAATAAATAAAATATTTAAAAAAAAAAAAAAAAAAGCTCTTTCTGGTCAGTCTAAAGTACCACTGGAATTAAGCCCTGAGCCAACCCATCCGCTAAGAGGGCTGAAATCAGGCAGTAACAAAAGGCAAGTGGGCAGAATTACAAAACACCCAAACTAGTCTGATCAAAGTTAGCAGCATGCACGTGTGATAAAGCCACATAACTTAGCTTGGTGACATTCACCAGCAATATTCTGCAGCTAGGAGCAGAAAGAACAAAAGCAAGGGAACCTGGAACGGCAGGTCGGTGGGTCAAGATTAAAGGACATGATGGGGGCACCGGGGTGGCTCAGTGGGTTAAAGCCTCTGCCTTCGGCTCAGGTCATGATCACAGCGTTCTGAGATTGAGGCCTGCATCAGGCTCTCTGCTCGGCAGGGAGCCTGCTTCCTCCTCTTTCTCTGCCTGCCTCTCGGCCTGCTTATGATCTCTGTGTCAAATAAATAAAATCATAAATAAATATATACACATACACACACATGCACACATATACACATACATACATACACACATACATGCACACATACATGCACATATGCATGTGTGTGCACACACAGATACATGCATACATACACATGCACGCACACACATGCCTACATACATACACGCATACGTCCATACATACATAAAGGGTGTGACGGGAGCAGAGCGGCACTGGGCCGCGGGTGATGGAGGAGTCCAGGCTGAATATGGAAGTGAGGCCCGAATAAACCGACAGAATCCACGGGAGATTCGGGCTGGGGACGTCAGCATGGCCTGGGCTCCTTTTCAACACAGTCATTCCCATGAGGGTCACACCTGCCCTGTACATCCCCCTTTATTCTGGTATTTGGGGATGTCTCCCCAGTGTTTCTGGTACGCCTGTCGCACTGAGCCCATGGAGATAGAGGGCCAGAGAAAGGTGGAGCACAGGCGTAAGGCCAGGGAGGGAAGACTGGAGGGCTGGAGCACCTCCAAGAGCAACGAGGGCTTGGATTCTGGACTGAACTTACCTCAGTGAGAAATCACAACGCCAGGGGACCAGAAAACCCATCCAGGGGATAGCAAAGGCCCTAAGGACGATTGGCGGGGGAGGTTGTGTCAAGTAAAGAAGGGACACAGAGAAGGCCCGGGGAGAGGCAGCACAGGTGGCATGAGGTGAGCTGAGGTCTCCAAGAGAAACCCTGGCTCGGGGGAGGGCCAAAGGTGACCTGGAATCAGTGCTGAAGACGACAAATCTGTCGCAGGAAGAGAAGCCTTCGAGGGAGGGAGGGAGGGAAGAAGGGAGCGATGTCCTAACAGTAGCTCCCCTCAGCTGGAAAATCAGGCAATCAGGCTTCCCCTCAGCCCTAGTGGGCTTCGACTCCTAAGTATTTCAGTTAATTCTGGAAGATCTAGTTAAGAGGTTATTTGACCAAAACACAACTGAGAAAGGAATACAAGTCCACAGGGTAGTGAAGAGGCTTAAAAAAGGACAGGGCGATTCTGGGGACATTTCTTTTTTTTTTTTCATCAAAGGGAGGCAAGATTTAAAATTACTGCCATAAGAAAAACAGGTTCTGACTACACTCGCTGTTATCTGAGCACACAGGCCCAGGGGCTGAGGCAGCCCCCCTCCGCCCACAGCCACACCTGCACGTGCAGCAGGCTCCAGGAAGACACACACACACACACACACACACACACACACACACACACACACACACACACACACACACACGGGAAAGTGCACCGGGCAGCACACACACAAGTCCGTCCCGCTCGGTAACAACGCGTTCCGAGAACACGTCTGTGTGTTCACTAACTGAACACATGCGAACTTAGAAGTCATACCAAGTTTTAAGTTTCCTGGAATGCTTCTGAAATTCGGGTTGTGCTTCGGAGACGGTTTCATGAGCAAACAATGTTAGGTAACGATGTGGCGGGACACCAAGGGGTGCGTCCCTTCTCCCCCCGTGTCAGTGGCAGAAGTTTGGAGCTGCTTTGAGAGAGAAAATGATGAAAACCACCTGCTTGTAGGAGAGGCCGCCATCACCCAGAGGTGGAGAGAGAAAAGGCTTCCATGGAGAGCATTCAGGAAGAAGGGAGGCAACATTCCGTGCATGTCACAGGCCAAGGTGTGGGGGTAACAGAGCCGCATCCCTGCCCGCCGTCGGAGGGAAACATCCAACGGGAAGTGTCGACAGTGATTTTTCACTTACAGACCCAGTCTCATGAGCACACTTTATCCTTTCCACTATGATAAGATTCCCCCATACAGGGCAAAATATGGCTGACAGCTTCCCTGTAAATAAAGATTAAAGCAGAGGAGAAAACATTGCTGACATCCAAACTCCAAAACGTACTTACATCAAGTCTGGAAACAATAAAAAATAAACTGATTGCATATTATGGCCAACACAACGTATTCTATTTGGTAAGAAGGATGGGCTGTTGTTCCTGCTCAAGGGGACCAGGGCCTACATAAATTCCTACCTCTTCTTTAATACATGGGCTGGTTTCAATCAGCATCTGGAACCATGACCTTAAGTGTATCCAGAGAAAGCTGTCAGGGGGAAGTAGTTCTGCAAATGCTTTGAACTAGAAAAATCTAAGTGTTTTAATTCTTAGTGCATCCCTCAAATATCTACTAAGCCCTTCATTTCCTCCTTAGGTACTGAGGCTGGGCAACGCTTCCTTCCCACCCTGACACTCCCTTCTAGAAGGAGGGAACACCCACCAGCACACTCCTACTTTTCACCTTCACTCCCTCCACCCAAAGGCAAGACATCTTCCCTCTGCTTGGTAAGGGAACCGAAGTCCATGACGGTACTGACCAGAGTGACGGGGAATGACGGGGTGTTAGGTCTGCCCCTTTGTGCATTACCCAGTCCACTGGCCTGGCCACATTCTCCTGTGTCAAGCTTCAGCCCTGGTGAAGATGAACTACGAGCTCTTCATTTAGTGTCCGAGGAGGACGGCTGTATTTGGGGAGCCCTCTTGAACCCTAGGAGGGTACCCAAGTACAGGGCGAAAGACTTTAGAGGCCAGAAGGTGGCTCCAAATTTTGGGGGCAGATGCCTATCTGGAGAGGCTTTTTTTAAATTGTTACCTTTTTTGAAGATTTTACTTGAGTGCAAGAGAGAACTAAGCACCAGTGGGGGCAGGACGCAGTCAGGAGCCTGACATGGGGATCTCGATCCCAGGACCCTGAGATCATGACCTGAGCCGCAGCACTGAGCCACACAGGCGCCCCATAGAGAGACTATTTTGAAATGCAAATTCCCAAGAGGTGGTCCCCATAGATTCTGATGAAGCCCCCACGGAGGGCGGAGGCACCCGCACTTCTGACAACCACAGCTACATCAAAACCACACTTGGAGAAGAAAGCTTTGGGGGAAGTTTAAGGCTCTTCACCTCTGGGCTTAAAAAGCACCGTAGGTTAATGATAAATCTGAGCTTCCATTTCTGTAAGATGAAATGATTATGATGGGGGCGCCTGGGTGGCTCAGTTGGTTAAGCGACTGCCTTCGGCTCAGGTCATGATCCCGGAGACCTGGGCTCGAGCCCCGCATAGGGCTGCCTGCTCGCAGGGAAGCCTGCTTCTCCCTCTCTCACTCCGCCTGCTTGTGCTCCCTCTCTCGCTGTGTTTCTAGCAAATAAATAAGTAAAATCTTTAAAAAAAAAAAGAAAAGAAAAGAAAAGAAATGATTATGACGGTCGATTCAGGGACCCACAGAAAATGCTCCTGGGACAGGACGACAGCAGGTGAGAAAGGAGAGCCTGCATGTGCGTCAGTAACTGGGCAGCCCAGTCTGTGCACCACACCACGGTCAGACGTCAGCAGAGTCACCCACAGTCCACGGAGGCGCGCTGGGGAGGGCGCCACGAGAGGGGACACGGAGGCTCTGCAGAGAATCTGGCAGTGCCAGCTATGATCACGTTCCCTAAACACGACCAGGTCTCAACATCCTTCTCCAATCACCCCCGATCTCTAACCCACACTTTCAGTTAGCAAAGGCACTGTCGTCTAGGCCTGCCAAGTAATTTTTTTTCTAACCTCTTAGCAGAGGAAAAAGAATCCCATTCTAAGATCCCTCATGTCAAGACTACACAAAAGGTCAAGTTAAAACTCACCAACTCTGTATTAGTATCTCTCACAGATATGCTCCCATGTATCAACATTTGGCTTAGGTCCCAACCTTCTAACTGCATTCCAGAAAGTACCTCCTTTCCATTTAAGAAGTGATAAAAACAGAACTAATAACGAAAGTGTTAAGTCGTTCTTTCAAAGGTCCTAAAATCCCAATTCCTTTCTCAATTAGGGAGGTTATCACCCTCCCACCCCCAACGCAAGCACTGGATATTAGAATTGGATTACTTCTCAGAAACTTCTATAATTGCGATAAACATTTAAATTAATCTTGGGAGGGCCCTTGAACTTCCCCTGAAGTATTTTTAACAGGCTGCATAAATGAGAAGAACCAATGTTTCCTAAACAAACTAGTATTCTTGAAAATCTTCAAACTACAACCTTCAACCTAATCAGCTCACTGAGTGCTATTTCCCCCAAGACTGCTTTTAAAAGCCTCTATCATTTTAACTACGAACGAATTCCAGTAGAGGACTATATGCACTCCTAGAAGGTAATTCCACGCCATGATTTTAAAACACCTACTGTGTGTTCAGGAGGGAAAATAAATCTAAGGTCAATACCAGTAGGAATCAATGAGCCAATTTCCAAAAGTATAAGATTACGTCCATGACTGTGAGAGACAGAACAGTGGTCCCAGGGCCATATCTTAATCCCTAGAACCCATGACTATCTTAAAGGGAATGGGAGGATTAAGACTGGTAACAAAATGACCACTTAAAATAGGGACTTTACTGTGGATTATTCAGAAGGGCACAATGTAATCATGAGGGCTCTCACAAGTGGGAGAGGGACGCAGAAAGAGAAACAGAAATGCCTATAAAAAAAGGAACAGAGGTAGCGCTGGGGGCTTTGAAAGTGGAGGAAGGAAGGAGGGATGTCAGTTCCCCTAAAAAGGAGCTAGAGGACAAGGGGTCTTGCCCCTGGAGGTTTGAGTTAACACAGCCCTACTGACACCTTGGCTTTGGCCCGCTGGGACTTGTGTGGGACTTGAAGCCTACAGAACTGGAAGACAGTGGTTTGTGTTTTATTAAGCAACAAAGTTTGTGATACCTACACCAGCCACAGGAAACCTACCTCTGATAGGACAGAAGGTCCATTCCCCGCTCCTCTGAATACCAGAATGACTTACCTCCGTTAAGTGCTTACAAAAAGAAATACTGGATTTTCAAAACCAAAAGAGGAAAAGATAAAGGCATGGGGGGGGGGGGGGACAAAAAAAAACACAAGGGCGCCTGGGTGGCTCGTCTCAGTGGGTTAAGCCTCTGCCTTCGACTCAGGTCCTGATCTCAGGGTCCTGGGATCGAGGCCCGCATCGGGCTCTCTGCTCGGCAGGGAGCCTGCTTCCTCCTCTCTGCCTGCCTCTCTGCCTACTTGTGATCTCTCTCTCTCTCTGTCAAATAAATAAATAATTTTTTTTCAATTAAAAAAAAAACAACAACAAAATAGAACAACTCCCAATCAATTCTGACAAAGAAGGAAAAAAAAAGAACCGCCTTTACCCAACAACTACTGCCCAGCGGCAAAACTGTCACTAGAAACCACATTTCTACTCCCCACAAAAATAACAAATTTGCCCACGTGTCAGAAGCTTGCGAAAACACATTTTCTAATTTGTTTGAGTGATTTTAATTATGGAAGGGTCACTCAAATATTTGGTTAGGAGACGGCATGGCCCTGCAAACTCAGAAGGCCTTCTGCCGAGCCTTCGCTAGTGGGCTTGCAGCAAAGACAGACCCTACAGAGGCAGGGCTCCCTGTGACGGCCCTGCCGCCAGCAGCAGTGTGAGTGCCCTCGCAGAGAGTGAAGAAGAAAACGGTGCTAGCCCCGATGCCTCCAGTGGGGCTCCTGGGCAGGCATATCCCCGACCCTCTGTCTCACTGCGCCCATCCCCAAATCGTAATGCATTTGACACACAGCAACCAAAGTGAATTTTTTATTTATCTTTTTTAAAAGATTTTCTTTGTCTGTCCAAGGAGGAGGGGGTGAGCACCAGCAGGGGGAGTGGCAGGCAGAGGGAGAGCAGGCTCCCCACTGAGCAAAGAGCCAGATGCGGGGCTCAATCCCAGGACCCCGGAATCAAGACCTGAGCCGAAGGCAGCGGCTTCACCAACTGAGCCACCCAGGCGTCCCCAAAGTGCATTTTTAAATTGGATGATGCCATTCCCCTGCTTTAAAAAAAAAAAATTCAATGAGCTCTCACTGCATTCTGAATAATGTCCAAAAAAGCCCTGCCCAAGATGCTTTGGTCTCAGGCCTCCTCCTTCCCCTCCCCACCCTCCAACCACCCTATCACCCTACTTCCTCTAAACTGCCAGAGCTTCCCTGCCTCCCACAGTCACAGGGCCCTGCTCCTTTCTCTGGGTCTCAGATGAAGTGTCACTTCCTCAGAGAGGTCTTTCCTGACACGTCCCCCACAAAAGGAAAGTAAAACTCAATGTGGGAGTCTCTGTCCTTCTCCCACAGAGGACCCGTTGCTTTGACAGCCCTTTCACGATTTGTAAAGGTCTGTCCCCAGTCAGCCCTGACCCTCCATGAGGGCACGGGGCCTGCTCAACACCGATGGCCGACCGGTCATTCAAATGGTCTACGCACTTGGCACATGTACTCCAAAGAATGCTCACTTTTAGAAACCATGTGACTTTATAACATGGATATTCAAATATATACTGAAAATGCATTGGACTTTGCCCACCATACACTGAACTAGGCTCACAAATGAAGACAAAAAGGAAATGCCACCAATGCTCCTCACTTAAGCGACAGAGGCCCATCTTCAGGCTCACACAGGACTAATCCTCATTTCAATTTAAGTTTGAACATTTCTTTTTTTTTTTTTTTAAGATTTTATTTATTTATTTGACAGAAAAAAACACAGTGAGAGAGGGAACACAAGCAGGGGGAGTGAGAGAGAGAGAAGCAGGCTTCCCACCGAGCAGGGAGCCCGATATGGGGCTCGATCCCGGGTCTCCGGGATCATGACCTGAGCCAAAGGCAGTCGCTTAACCAACTGAGCCACCCAGGCGCCCCTAAGCTTGAACATTTCTCAACCAGAAGCCATTGGGCTGGCTGGCCAAAGAGTCAAACCAAAGAACCCAACCCTGAAAAAAGCATCACGTGTTAAAACTGAGACTGCAGATCTGTTGATGGAAGGTAAGCATGTCCCCACAAATCATACACACTGACACCACTAATAAATTAGGGAACACAAAGTCACAAAAGCATGGGCTTCCAATGAAAGTGTGTGTGAAGACAGGAAGGCAGGACTATGGCATCTAAGTCATGTTAAGTGATGTAAAAGAATACGAAACACCCATCAGGATGGCTCTAATCAAAGACAGACAATAACAAGTGCTGGTGAGAACTTGCAGAATCAGAAGGCTCATCCACTGCTAGTGGGAATGTAACATGGTATAAAATGGCTAAGCAGCTCTTCACACAGTTAATGTAGAGTCAGAGTAAGACCCAGCAATTCCGCTCCTAGGTATAAACCCTAGAGAAACGAACACATGTTCACAGAGTAACTCGTATGAGACAATGCAAGAACACACATGGATGTTCACAGCAGCATTATTCATGATGGTCAAAGTGGAAACAACCCAAATGTCCACCAGCTGATGAACAGACACCCACAGAACTAGAAGGGCCAGCAATGCTTCCATCTTTAGAAACCATATGGTTTTACAAGACACTGTATTCCATACCACGGAATATTCTTTGGCAGTGAAAGGAAAGAAGTCCAAGCTACAACACAGATGAGTCCTGAAAACATTCTGCCAAGTGAAAGATGGTGGACCATATAGGACTCAAATGTATATGAAAGGTCCAGAAGAGGAAATCTACACAAAGCAGATCAGAGGTTGCCTGTGGCTGGGGAGAGCTTGTGTGGGAGGACTGGAGAGGGGGGTTTCTTTTGGAGGTAATAGAAACGTAGAATGACGACAACAGGAATTCACCAATCTGTGAATCTACTTAAAGCCACAGAACAATTGTATATATGAACCGCATCTCCATGGGTGCATCATAGAGCATGTGAATTATGTCTCCATAAAGCAATTTTTGAAAAAGACCGTGTGAGTTTCTGACTAATGATTCATTTAAAAACACAGGTGAAAGTTTAATGGTGACAAAGAAATGCTTTCGTTTACAGCTGAATTGATCCAACTGTGTGTGCACTCACACGCACGCACAGGCACTGATTAATAGTCTAGAAAATGACGATCAGCAAGGTTCTGCGTCTCGTAAATCAACCTGAGTCAGGAGGCGTTAGGCGACAGTAGAAAACTGCCACTGACATCCCACTTCTTAAAAGCCCAAAGCAGGGGCGCCTGGGTGGCTCAGTTGGTTAAGCAACTGCCTTCGGCTCAGGTCATAATCCCGGAGACCCGGGATCGAGTCCCACATCGGGCTTCCTGCTCGGCGGGAAGCCTGCTTCTCCCTCTCTCACTCCTCCTGCTTGTGTTCCCTCTCTGGCTGTGTTTCTCTCTGTCAAATAAATAAAATCTTTATAAAAAAAAAAAAAAAAAAAAGCCCAAAGCAAAGGGGTGCAGGGCCACCCCGCATGCACCTGAGTCTGGTCTGTGCAGGCACTGACGTTGCTCAGGGACCCAGGCGTCCCGCACATACCCAAGAGCACGCCAGTGAGTCTTGTCTTGGCTCAAAATCAATAGGAGTCTCATGTGTTCATTTTTTTTTTAATAATATTTTATTTTTTCAGTGTTCGAAGATTCATTGTTTAGGCGCCACACCCAGTGCTCCATGCAGTACGTGCCCTCGTTAATACCCACCACCAGGCTCTCCCATCTCCCCCAGCGCCCCCCACACCCTCAGTTTGTTTCTCAGAGTCCACAATCTCTCGTGCTTCGACTCCCTCTCTGATTTACCCCAGTTCACATTTCCTTTCCTTCTCCTACTGTCCTCCATTTTATTCCTTGTGCTCCACAAGTAAGTGAAACTGTATTACTTGCCTTTCTCTGCTTGGCTCATTTCACTCAGCATAATCTCCTCCAGTCCCATCACTGTTACTACAAAAGTTGGGTATTCATCCCTTCTGATGGAGGTGCAATATTCCATTGTATATATGGACCACATCTTCTTTAGCCATTAGTCTGCTCTTTCCACAGTTTGGCGATTGTGGCCACTGCTGTT